>JASSRZ010000083.1:13964832-13976068 GCA_032164315.1 Malacoctenus gilli | reverse complement strand
ACACACACACACACACACACACACACACACACACACACACACACACACACACACACACACACACACACATATATATGTTCTCAAACCGTAAGCTTAAAGCTCCAACCGGGAATTCAGGTATCTGGCTCCGGGCTTTCCATGGAAAATTACATCTAATGGGAAAAGCAGGGCTGCTTTAAAAGTGTGATAGTGGAGTGCGATTTTACACTGTCGGATGGGCCAAGCATGTTCCGCTCTGTACAACATTTGTTCTACCGCGTAGCCCCTCAATGGCTTTTCAGTATGGCAGGCAGGGTCAGGCAGAGGGGATCGACGCAGGGCCAAACCTCAGCTGCGAGAACAGGGCCCTACATTACGAGTTGCACGTCTCGCCTTCCCGCCTCCATCCCCTTTTGAACTGCGAGTGGACCCATCGCTTCTCACCCGCTGTCACTGTGTTTTGCAACCATCTTTCATGCTGTCTTTGAAAGCCTCCACATTACGTGCGGCAGCATCGCAGCACCAACTTGCAGGGATTTACATCCATCAAGCACTGATCTCAGTGATACGCAGCGGTCGCTAGACTCAAGTCTTAGCAGTGGATCCAACCCCCATTACCCATTGGAATTGTGCTACTGTTCATTGGAGGCAATACTCCTGTCTTTTTGGCTGTGGTTTAAGCTGAGCTCTGTTAATCTTGTCTCTCGGTCATTCTCACTGTGTGAAGAGCTCCCGTCAATGTTAGCCCAAGCCGCAGAATCTATGAGTTTTCTCGCCAGTTTCAATCATACTGGTGGCTTCTCGGCCAAGTGAGCCCTGCAGCACACCAAAAAAAGAACACACTTCACACAAACGAGGCTGAGATAGGGAGCACAGTGGCAACACAACAATTCAGACCTTCAATATGACCTTTAAACAGAGACAGTGAACGACAGGAGCTCACACCGGAGCTCGCAACACCTGCGGCGTGATCCATTCACACACGTGTCGACTCAGCAGCAAGTGTGCGGTGTTATGGGGAATGATGTCTGTCTGGAGACGAGTCATGCTGTGCCTGTGTTTAAAAGAGGGCTGCTGCATGTACATGCACTTCTTAGCATATGTGCCATGAAGACATGCGTGATGGTTTGCGTGAGAGTGATGGCAAGGCACTCTGGCACAGATAAGTTTCCACAGTTATGTGCATGCAAACCTACTATAAATTCCCTCTCACAGCAGATGCTGTTTACTCTCACAGAGGATTTTTCCTAGAAAACCACATCCAAACCACAGCGCTGCGACGTGGCCAACACTGAAGAAAGATAGCATGTTCTATTTTTTTTCGCTGCTGGGGCTGTGTATTAATCAGTCTCTTTTTCTTTATTTATGCATGCCACTTTATTGCGTGACATTAATCTGTCTGAAGTTCCTGATGAGCTTCCAACCCCCCCTCCCCCTTTCAGCTCTGCGCACCCTCTCCAAACTAACAAATCCACATGCTCATCACTATTGTAATTATGGAAGCATACGAATCGACCATTATTTTCTCGGCATGTTTCATAGGAAACGGCATTTGCAAGTGATCATCTGTCTTCCACCAGCAGCATTTTAATAATGGAACTGCAACCAGTTTGCGGTACAGACAGGGATGGCAGGAGGAAGCTCTTTTTTTCTCATTTATGCCCGCAAGGGATATTCCAGCAAAATGGTCCATTTCGGTTTGGGCAGCTGTTTGTTTTGTCTGCCCCCCCACGAGACAGGGTTTACGTTGTGCTATATATGCAGCACAAACATGGAGCCGCACCACTACACTCAACAATCATCTGGCTCCATGCTGGAGCACTGTTTTGGAAAGGAAAGGGATGAAAGCAGGGATTAATGAGATGAGAGGAGCATTTCTGCCACCAGATCGTAACTGTCCGGAGGAGACAGACAGTGCGGGCAACATGCCCCTCATTCATCGAACACAGTTGCTAACAGACATGAAGAGACTGTGGTCATCCCAACACCCACAAAGTTAAGTGTGGAGTGGCTGTCGTCAACAGATACGAGGTATCTTTCATCTTTTGGCTTCTGCCAAAATGCGCTCAGAGTTCCCCCCAGGCCACCATTCAGCTACGTGGGCTCTGGAGGGGCGGTGCTTGTAGGGTGCTACCGGGGAGCCGCTGTAAATGAAACACATTTTGCCCAGTTTGTGACTGAACACACATGCTCATTAAATAACTGGCATTGTAAACACAGGCGGGATGAAGGTAAAGGCCCCCTCTCATGAGCAAGCTCATAATGAGTCAGATAAGGATCTGAGATGGTAAAGCTGGGGTTGAGAGGTGAGGAGCTAACCCCCCCCCCCCCCTCCATTCTTGTGTGTGTTTGTGTGCGTGGGGGAACTCACAATACAGCTTTGGATCATAAGCTGCTACAGATATTTGTACTAAAGGTACAGCCATGTAATAAGATAGGGTAGAACAGAGTGCATGTGCAGCTCCGTGTGTGACCGTGCACATGCGGTTGCATTTCTGTTACCGCCGCTGCACACATGTACAGTGGGTCTGAAGATCACCGGGTCACTTCTCGCACAAACATGTGTCGGGTCAGGAGGCAGATGAAAAACTTTGCCCGATTTGCATGGGGGGAATTAGGCAGATTGGCCAAAGTCTACATAAACAGAGAGATGTTGGGCTCAAGACACATGGAGATGACCGTGAAACAAACATGTAAACAAAGTATGACAATATTCCAGCCAGGCCACCCTGGCGCTGCTTTGAATTACCAATTGGAAATGTTCTCAGACAGGCGCCATGTGTCTGCAAGTACCTCCACTGTGTTCTCGCTCCGCTGCACCGCTTACCAACAAGGTTCTCACATGAATGTTGAACCGGCACGGGTGCACACACACGCTGTTTGTATGTTTGTTTCCCGGCTCAGAAAGTCTCCCCCTAGTGGGGTTTTCATGATTTACGGCTGATGCGGCAAAGTGATGGGGGTCTCAAGGGGTCTCCAAAACAAAATATCAAACCGGGTAGGCCGCAGAGAATAAAGGATGTCAGTTTTTCAGGGATTTTGTCTGTGATAGAAGAGTTTCGCAAAATATACAACTGTATTTGTTAGATTTTTTTGTATGAAAGGGCAGAAGTGGGTTGTTGACACAGTTGCAGTTACAGTAAAAGTGTGGGATGAGGAAGCCTAATGCTCAGGATGGGAGTTTAAAGTCCTGGCCTGAAGCTCTGAGCCTGTGAGAGTGATCACATAACATCATGAGGTGAAGGATGCAGCAGTCGGATGACAGGAGGCTTTACTCGAACTCTGGGAGGCTTGGCTCGCTGCTTTGGAGCTGTGGTTTAGGAAAACAGGACAAGGGGAGTCTTTCCTTTTCTTCTCCTGTCTGTTTTTACTTTATGTTTTTCTTCTTTTATTTTGCCTTATTTTATGCCTCTTTAGCTCTCCCTCCATCGAGCTATAGTTTTGGAAAATGAGCCTTCCCACTTTTGATTGAGTTCTTCCCCCACTCTTAGAGGGGGGGGTCTTCGTTGTTGGAGTCAGCAAAACTGGAGACGAGCACTGAGTCAGGCCTGTCTCTTTGACTGGTGTAGTCTGTTGTACATGTAGGAGGAGGGGAAGCATGATATGACTCAAACAGGAAGGCATTTATGTCCTCAACATGCCATGATCCTGGCTCGGCCTCCCCCTCCACCATCACTCTGTGAACACAGCCAGTGGAAAGTCTGATCCCTTGACAGAGGGGCAGATCAATTCCCTGCACACAGCACCAAATGTGTCTGAAGCTGCTGCTCGTGCACAATGTACCACCGGACTTGACGTTGCTTTCGGTCATCTGTCATCCTTGCACTCATTTTTCGTTTCTGTTTTTTGTCTTCACAGGGACAGAAAGGCCATCCTGGTCCACCTGGGCTCCCTGGAGAGTCTGTGAGTATAGATTTGTGTTCATAAAGTCTTCATAAACACCTTTGCAGGGGTGTAAAAATTCACTCCCCCTGTATGTTTGCACCTTAAAACACTGGCCTAAACATTTGTGAACAATTAGGAGTCACACACACTGCCCCTATGTTCTAACCTCTGCACCTCTCCAAGCGTTACCCTGGAAACGCCTTGATTGAGAGTTTTTAAGACTTTAGCTTACCCCCCCAAATCATCTGATGCCTTCATAGGAATTGAAACTTACTGCTTTGGAGAAACAATTGCTTTTCAAGTACGAAATATAAACATTATCAATGTATAACTCCCCTCTCTCACCTCATTCTTTAAAACCATGCTTCCCTCCACTCCCAGGTCATTCAAACTCTTGGTTGCTGCGAATTTGTGCATGCGTGCGTGCATGCGCGTGTGCATGCGTGCGTGTGAGAACATGCCTGCAGGGCAGCCAGATTAGATTAGCCTGTTATGAAGCACTCGTGAGGACAGACATCTGGCCAGAAGAGCTGCACTACGGCGATGCTCTCCAGGATATCAGAAAGTGATGCCAAAGAGAGAGAGAGAGAGAGAGAGAGAGAGAGAGAGGAAGAAGCCAAGGAGACCCCGCGATGACACACTGGCGGGGTTGCTCTGCAGCTCTGCAGCTCTTTGTTGGTTTTGTTTTCTCTGCATTTGCCACTCACCATTTGGTGTCCCAGTGAAACTTAAGCTAATGTCATTTTTCTTATCTGTCCATCTCTCTCCTCTATTCCTCTCATCTCTATTGTTACTGAAAGATTTATTCTCAATGGACTCTTTCATTGGCTGTGTGGGAGGAAACACGAGTGTTTAGTCCAACCCGAGCCTGTTTAGAGTGTGGTGCATCCCAGCCCTTGTTTTCAGAGCTATTTTCAGTCATACTACTGTTTCTATTAGGAAAAAACCTTAGTCATGAAGAGCAGAGTGGAACATTCTCCTCACTGTCACACCACTGAGAGCAAATCCCCCGTCATCACAGGAATGGTTTTGGCCGAGGGAATTCCCGATCCACGGAGAATAAGAACCTCTTCTCTCTCTCTCTCTCTCTCTCTCTCTCACTCTCTCTCTCTCTCTCTCTCTCTCTCTCTCTCTCTCTCTCTCTCTCTCTCTCTCTCTCTCTCTCTCTCTCTCTCTCGTTCTCTCTCTCTGTCTCTGTTATGTACTCCCACTCCATCCATCCTCAGACGCCCCCCTCTTTCCCACACTGCTCTCGCTGCTGCCACTCACAATGACCACAGCTCTGGCCTTGATTATGAGTCACCACAACATGACTGACGGAGTGCTGAGCACAAATGTTTGGCATCGCAGACTCACTGCTCTCTGACACAGCTGGGGCGCATAAAGTGCTGATGACTCTTTGTTACTGTAAAACACCAGCGGCTGTGCACAGAGTCCCTCTTCGCTACTGCTGCTGCTGCCACCGCCACCTCCACACTGAGCAAAATGCTGCCTTTTAACTGGCAGCATGATGCTCTATATTTATCCAGGAGAGGGGGAACAGCAGAGAGTGCATGGCTGCACGAACGGAGCGTGTCCAAACAAGTTATACACGGACACTTGTGCTCCGCAAATTTTGGACACAGCCTGTCTCTGTGCGTGTGTGTTATGCTTTCTGATGCATGCACACACATACTCTCACATATACACACGCACACGCACACAAGCCAAGCTTGTAATTAGTGACTGTGGTGTGTACACAGACCACATCTGAAAGGTGTGGAAGGAAAAAGGGACATTTAACTGGTCTGGCATGCAGCAGCCACACAAAAGGTGGATTATTACCAGCTACACTTAGGGTGCATTCACACCAAAGCGGTTTGGTCCACTCAAACGTAACAGAGTGACTTATCTCAGAAGCCCCCCCCAACCCTAGTGGACCAAAGAAGTCAACTGTGTTCCCCCTGCAAACGTGAGCCTCGATTCTCTCACAGGTGAACCCTGGTGCATTTTGTTTACATGCAAAAGGCAAGTGGTCTATTTGCTGCTGAGTTGGCTCAGCCGAAGAGAAGAAGTGACTTGCAGTATGTCGGGTCCATGAGGCCATGGTAACAAAACAAAGTGTCTCTCCTCTGGTGGAAATTTTGTCTAGTTCAGCCAATCAGTTAGCCTGCTTTTCTTCTTCGTCATGCTTTTTTCCTCCTGGTCAGAGCAATTGTACTCCAAATGGAAGTTATTGAACCACAAAATGATGAACTGGAAGATTTTTCCACTTTCAAATGTTTGGTGTGAATGTTGCCGAACCAAAGCGGTGGGATTTTTTCTGTCGGTCCGTCCTCATGAAACCACATCTTCGGTCTACCCAGAAGAGGAAACACACCTAAACATGTACTGTACCTGGATATATCAGGAGCACTTTACAAAATGTGAATTGAATAAAGTTCATGTTCATTAACGTTTGGGCCATGTTTGGATGTTTGGAATGATATTCATTCTCACTTTGGCTCTAATGTATTCAGGTAATAAAGAAGGCGCCACCTGTGACCATGAATGTTTTGGTACAAGTCATGCTTGAATGACAAAACGAAACAAATATAATGCCAATACCTTCAACCTGATACAACAACCAATTCACATTTATTTCAACTTTTAGACTGGTACTTGTTCATGTGTTTCACTTGCAAAGATTACATGTGCTGTATTCCTGTAGATTCTGATAAATACTCATCAGATGTGATTCAAGAAGGGAGAGTCACACATATGCTGCTTTAGGTCTTAAAGGGTTAAATGGGTGCATACCTGGCTCTCTGCTCTATCGCTCCTTTTGAAAAGTTGCCTATGTGTTTGCATTACGGTCAAATTGATCACCTATCTTGACCCCCCCCCCCTTTAATTCTCTCTCCCTCTCTCTCTTTTCCTCTGCCTCTGTCTTTCGTCCCTGCAGGGCGAGCAAGGTCCAGTCGGAAGCCCAGGTGCCAAAGGTTATCCTGGCAGGCAGGTGCAGTAAATCCTCTGCTGTGACTGGTCCAGTTGTAGTCAGGAGGCAGAGTGAAGGGCCAAGGGCCAAATGGAATTAGGTCAAGCTGAACTTTGACAGAATTTGGATAATACCACATTTAGGCTCTGTGACTGTTTTATTTTGTGGGCAAAACTTTACCATCAACAGCCACCACAAAGTATCACTTCAGAGCTGCTTATTGACAGAACATTGTCCTGTCCACCCTCAGTTTGGTGGGTTTTTTCCCCCTCCACAATGTATCCTATAAAAAGCTTAACTCCCGTTTTAAGAGCCACACATTTTCATGTAGGTTGTAGACTTTGCCTTGCCATGGTTCACTTACACCATGTGAAGTTGTTGAATTCTTCAGAAATTGTTGAATTGTTTTTCTTTTCAGGGTTTACCGGGGCCCATAGGACCACTGGGGCCCAAAGGTGTACGGGTAAGGGAGCTCAACCCCGTCACCTCTATCCCCTAAGACGTCTGCCCGTGTTTGTACGACTAACGTTGGTGCTTTTGCAGGATCAATAACACGACAGACGGAGACATCAGCCTCACTGACACGTTTCACCTCTCGGTAGCAATGAAAAGTTGCACTACAAGCAGTCGCTAAGTTTAAAGGTTGCACACTAGTATTATGGTGTGGGGGCATGTATTCACACTTTATCGGCATCGTGCGTGCGTGCCTGCCTGCCTGCCTGCCTGCCTGCCTGCCTGCCTGCCTGCCTGCCTGCCTGCCTGCCTGCCTGCCTACGTGCGTGCGTGTGTGCGTGCGTGCGTGCCTGCCTGCTTGCCTGCCTGCATGCGTGGGTGCGCCAGCTGACACCTCTGCGTGCATAAACACATTTCTACATGCCCCACCTGGTGTGTAGCACTATTAATAGTATGTTAAACTTAGGAGCCCTTCACTTGAAGTGTAAACATTATGCAACTGTGTACAGACACTTACTGAAAAGGCTGTTGATAAGCCTCCACGTACAAATTCACACCCACTAAGTACACAAACAAAGCAACGCACACTGAGGGACACAAACAGTGATTTTTATGTTGCGTTCCAATAAAGGTCCTTTATCAGCTCCCCTTTGGCTGCTCTGACGCCCCTACCCCTCACCCCCACTGGCTGGAATTTCCTGTTTAAGCTCCGTATGAGGCCCTGCTGTCTCAAGGAAGCATTGGAGTCCCCTCTGCCTCTCTCACTGAGCCACCTTTCTGCATACGCTGCCCTTCCCTTTGCACCCTGTCCCACACCGTGTGATGCCCCCAACCTCGCAGCACAACTGTCCAGTCCCGCCATTCAACTGTGGTGTTTGTGCTTGTTTCCTCTGTCGTGTGTGTCTCCACTGCACTGCTGGCCCCCTGTGATGTCCCCGGCTAATCTTCAGAGATCCCTGGCGTGAGGGTATGTGCCCTTGGACTACATCGTGGAAGCCAGCACCATGCAGTCCATGGGCATATACACTTGCCTCATGGCTTGGTTCTTCATGGAAGTCGGCCCCAATCCATGTGGGACCACTGGCCCCCCTGAAACACTGAAACGTAGCCCTTGAGCTGATGGGAGTTGTTTATTTCTGCAGGTTTTTTTCTTTAGGCCTTTCTTTTTTTGCTATCCCTACATTCACATTTGTCCTCTCTCCTCTCTCCTGCCTCCTCTCTCCTCCCTCCTGCCTCCTCGCTCCTCTGCCCTCTCTCCTCCCTCCTCTCTCCTTTCTCCTCTCTCCTCCCTCCTGCCTCCTGTTCTCCCCTCTCTCCTTTCTCACCTGTCCTCTCCTGCAGGGTTTCATTGGGATCCCTGGTCTTTTTGGCCTACCTGGGCCTGATGGTGAAAGAGTGAGTTCTCTCTCTACTTCACCTCCTTATTCAGCAATGGTAACACTGGGACCTTATGTGCAGTAATCAGCTATAGGCTACTATGAAAAAGTAGTAGTAGTCAAAGTAACTGATGCGCATCTGCAGAGGTTTTCTTGTGAACAGTTTAAAGATTGTGAATGTTGGGACAAATTAGACGACGAAGCCTTTCAAGTTTGGTTGATGGTGAAGTAGGGTCGGGCCTGGTCACATCAGAGGGTGTTGGATCAGTTTGGGGATGCATCTGTGCTTTACTGCTCATTGTAGCTTCACAATAGGATTGGATACGTTTACATGCACATGTATCTAATTGAAACAAACATGGTTTACCAGGTACAAGTTCCAATCTATCATTAGATTGCATCTCGGGTGCGTATGTAATTAGGTAGTGATGCAGGACTCCATACATGTGATTTGAAGCTTTTGGTGTTCTACTTTTCAAGCTGATCTGTGTTCTATGACGACTTCATGCTGCTTCTCCTGCTGCTGTCCTTTACTGGGCTCAGCTGTGAGCTGATTCCTGTGTTTGATTTGATCATTCATTCACATTGTGACTTCAGCATGTTTGTTCTCTCGAAAGCAGAAAAAAATTGAATTGAAAAGATACATGCGATCATCCAGCAGTAATCCGTTGTCGGAGAAGTGTAGAAGTGGAAGCAGGTTTTGGTCCCGTGAGAACAGTGTCTTCTCCCCTCCTTTCTCCGCATTCATTCAGCTGTTCTGTTGTTTTTAATGCATAAAAAAGGAAAAGGTTGTGGTGTGTATGGGGGGGGGGCATCCTCAGCTGTCCATGATTTGGCTGTATGAAGTTATGTGGGAAGTGCTGATGACTCATCTGATAACAGCCCCCCTCTCTAATCCTTTGAACTACATGAACTGCACAGCCTCTTCCTTCTGTTCGGCCTTGAAAACAAGGCGCAATTAGCCTGCTTGTAACCCGCACCCGGGGGGTTGCATCAGGCTGTAAACCGCCCCCCCCCCCCCCCATTGTCAGACAGGCCAGAGAGGGCCTGTACCGCAGCACAGACAACAAATGACGGCTGCCTCTCAACTCTGAAGCAGCAATTATGTTTCCCTCCCATGATATATGTACACCATAGAGGCAAAATGTTCCATAGGCTGCAGGCAGCTGCTCCTCACATCCGTTCAAGCTGAAGGCAAGAGAGCGGCGTTGGTATTGCTTTTGCGTTTGAATCACTCATGGCCAAATGTGTTGTGCTTTTTTGTCTGTTGTTCTTCCGTTCTTTCTTTCATGAATGTCTGACTCTTTCTTTTGTTTCTCGTTTGGATTGACAGGGCATGCCCGGTGAACCAGGGAAGAGGGGCAAGATGGGTAGGCCGGTAAAGTTTTGTCTCAACATACTTTACAGACAATCTCTCCAAAGCGTGATATGACTGTGCTGTGCCAAGGTGTGCTGGGAAGTGTTGACTTTTGACTGAACACTGTGTTTGGGCGAAGGACACGCAGCATCTCCAGAAATATCAGCTGTGTTTTGATTAGTGACGGGACTTGATTAAAAAGGAAAAGCAGAGAATCACAATCGATTTCATATCAGTCCATGAAACAGGACACATGAAGTTTTATTTTCATTTGATATCAAGACATAGACATAAATATGTTTAAAACAACAAAACTTGTTTGTGAAGTTTTAATGTCTTTTTAAAAAAATGAAATAAATAAATCACAGAGCCTACAAGAACAGCAGAAGCACTGAATAAAGTATCTTTGGCCAGCTTCTACATGTTTAGCATTGTGGTGACATTTCAAACTAGAATATACTGTTATCTGGCCTCTTCTATTTCATGCATCAGGTTCGCCACTGGTGCAGCTGTGCATCGTGCCAGGTTTCACTGTCCAACATCACTCAGCTGATGCGTTTGTATGATCGGAAGCAAAGAGATCTATGACTACAGTGTTAAGCTAAAGTTCAGTACATCACAGTGAACAGGCTAATTTTAACAGAGAATTCAATCATAGAGTCTGATGCTGTCTGCTCACCACTTCTCTCCAGCTGGGCAGCACAACCAACGTGCAACATTTCTCCATTGACACTTTACAGCAAAGTCCCCAACACTTGCATATGTGAAAATTTCTAGGTGCTGACATCATTCTCTAAGTCTGCTCAGTGTTTCCACTGGTGTTGTAAGGGTTAACGACAGAGTGTGGTCCAACCAGCTGGGCCAGTGGTTCTGCTGTGTGCGTGCGTGCGTGCGTGCGTGCGTGCGTGCGTGCGTGCGTGCGTGCGTGCGTGCGTGCGTGCGTGCGTGTCTGATAACGTTCAGATCAGTTTGACAAAGTGCTTCGGAAAGGGACCCTGAAACACACAGCTGTTGCTTGTTGGCTTAAATTTGGCGGTTTGCCGAGCAAAAATCAGAAATGCACACGAGCCAGCGTCCGCTGAGTGCAAGTCTTCAGAACTCCAGCATGTTCTGTAATTAGGCCCAATTCAGGAAATAATTCCGCACACAAACTGATCCTGTGTGTGTGTGTGTGTGTGTGTGTGTGTGTGTGTGTGTGTGTGTGTGTGTGTGTGTGTGTGTGTGTGTGTG
>JASSRZ010000083.1:13946628-13964732 GCA_032164315.1 Malacoctenus gilli | reverse complement strand
TGTGTGTGTGTGTGTGTGTGTGTGTGTGTGTGTGTGTGTGTGTGTGTGTGTGTGTGTGTGTGTGTGTGTGTGTGGAATGCCCAATGCCGCATCATGATGGGAAACTAGGAAGAAGATGATATCCAAGAGACACACAGTGTATGGAGGGCACATTGCCCCTTCATGGCTTAAAGGGGAACCTCACGCAACATGACTTCCTTACTCTTTCACCTTCCTGCATCTCTGAAGGATGGACACCTTCTCCATGTTTAAATGGCTCCCACCCTTCCACTCACTGCCCATCCGTGTTGCTTGTTAACCCCCACCCCACCCTTTTTTTTCTTCCCTCACCAGCCTGACATATTGCATGCTTTGGCCCATTGCTTATTGGAGCCTGTGGAGTTCTCTCGTGTGGTAATGTACTCACCATCCATCATTGACTTTTCACCTTGTGCTGCTCCTCACTGTTTTTCACATTTCATATTTGCTCTGTGTTAAATCTGCCTTGTTTACAGCCCGCCAGAGTGCAGACACACAGTTTAATGTGACATGTCAGAGGTCGTATCCAACCTCTTAATTTTTTGGACATTTTTCATCCACTGAAATCTGACGATTCGATAACAAGTCTTACGAGAGATGATTGGATAAAAGCAAGAAAAACACACAGAGGATAGAAACCTTGAAACTGGACAACAAGTAATTTCAGAACACTCTTTCGACTAAGAGACAAATTTTCTTCATCCTTCGTCAGTTTTGGACGTCATATAAAAAAATTGAATAATGAATAAATGTTCATTTATTTTCTATTCATGTTTTTTTTTTCTTCATTTGTCCATTTTATTGACAAATTCAGTTTTTGTCTCATGCATTTTATGTATTTTGAAAAAGAAGAAAAAAGAAATTTGGAATAAAATGACGACAACAAAACAAGTTAAGACACAGATCAAACATATTGAGACACGAAGTGGATTCGAGAGAAAAAACAGTCAATACAAGTAAATTGGATAAAATACTGAAAGAAGTGGACATAAATTAAAGTTAGAGATATGAGTTTGAACTTTTTGACTGTTTTGTGACTCCAGAACGTCCCCTGAATTTGCACCACATTGATAAGCTTGGAGCCTCCACAAGACATTTACCTTTTCTAGTCTGCGTCAGACACAAACAGATGATCAAAGTGGGAAATGTAAGATTGATTTTTTTAAAAAGTGCGTCACGCTCTATTTCTGCATAACAAGTGCACTGCCTGTGACTCAGTCTTTGATTAGATAAGACACACGGCTCCGTCATAACTTGTCCCCTCTCTTCGCTGCACAGGTGCGCTACCGCAGAGATCACTTGTCCGGGCGAACTCTGCAACACTTCCCTCTGCTGGGCGACCTGCTTAAAGACGTGTCCGACGGCACCGCTCTGCTGGCCGTCGTGCACTTCTACTGCCCAGAGCTCGTCAGATTGGAAGGTAGAGTAATGGGGGGCACAAACTCCCACCACTTAGAGATCGATGCGGATCAGCTGACGCTGAACACCGTTGTCCTCCCCTGTCCAGATGTTTGTCTGAAGGAGGTCCCCTCCATAGCAGACAGTGTGTACAACATCCAGCTGCTGACGGAGTTTTCCAACGAGTACCTGAACAAATGCTTCTATCTGAAGGCTGAGGACCTGCTTTACTCGCCCCCTGTGCTGAAGGTGAGCCCCAAACCGATCCAACCACCTCAAAAACTCTCATATCTCCACATGTTTGCCTTCTCATCTTCACCTTGTTCATTTGGCAGAATAATGTGATGGTCTTCATCGCTGAGCTTTTCTGGTGGTTCGAGAGCGTGAAGCCGGAATTTGTTCAACCCAGAGACCTTCAGGAAATCAAAGATGGTACCAAATGACCTTCCGCCTTCACCTGGTTCCACTAGAGCTGAATTGAATTCACGTCTGGTCACTCTGGATTCGGTGGCGTCCATTTCTTTTGCTTGTTTTGCAGTGAGACTGCTGCTGCAGCCGAAAACATCCCGCTCCTATGCCCCCATCTCCAACGTCACCCAACGAAGCTTCCTTACATCGTCCAGCTCGGCGGATGTATTGACCACACCCCCCAGCCCTGACCTCAGGTATTGTGCAGTATTATCAAGAATCATGATAATATACTGAAACATTTGAATGTGAATTTTGTAATTGTAATTCTGTCCTGTGTGTAAACATGCAGGATTGGACAATTGAAGCTATTGGACATTTTTTTGTACATGTAACCGGACCTGTGATTGTCTTTTGTCTCCTCTAAATTTTTCCTTTCGTTCTCCTGCAGCTCCAACTCGGTGTCGTCCAACCCCTCTCTCTCCTTAATGCCCCTGAGACAGAGACAGCAGAAGGCGTCGGAAGACGGCACGTCAGGTAAGCGCAAATACGTTGTTCAAAATACAGATAAAAGGGAGAGACAGAGAGATGATTCGAAATAAGGGGAAAAAAATTTAATCGATTCTTCTTTTATCTTTCTATAAATGACTAAATTGTATTCAAACTTAATGCCCAACTTCTTCAAATAACATGCCATTTATTGCAGCTATTTGAGCCGTGACATTGCAGCATTTCACAGGAGTTTTTCGGTGTCGTAACCTTTAAAAACACGTAATGAGCTCTCTTTCTAAAGGTTAGCTTGTTTCAATCCACTCAGAGCAATGCACCTCGCTTGTCTGTCTGCAGAGGGCAGGACCAGGTCCAACTCACTGACACGGACTGAGGGTCAACACCTGGCCTCCATACTGGCCTGGCCCGAGAGGAGGCCGAGGTGAGCGTCACGATTACACCTCTTCACGGCTCCTGTGTTGATGTCTGATCATGGATTCATGATACTCAATGCCTTTACTTGAAGTGTTTACCAACTTTTTTAGTGTAAATAGTGTCGACTCATGTCAATCAGAGTTTATCATTTGTTTTTATACCCTTTATACCCCCCAGACCCATTTCCCAGCCAGTACCCTATGCACTGCACTGTCCTCTGGAGGAGGAGGTAGACAGCATCAGCCTCGCTCGCTCTATCAGCAAAGACAGCTTAGCGTCGAACATCATGAGCATCACCCCCAAACACATACTCGGCTCTGGTCTGGCTCAGCACAGATTCAGCGGTCAAAGTCTGCTGAGTCACATGCGGATAGAGGACGAGGAGGAGGAGGTGGAGGAGGAAGAACTGATTGCTGTGATGCACCCTTCTGCGTTTTCACACCGCCGCATTGGAAGTGACATGGAGCAGGACGAGCTGGAGGTGCAGAGTCCCGCCGTTGCTGCCTCGAGGCATTCCCCCCGCCATGACAGAAGCCCCTTCGCTTTGGATTGTCCAGCTGACAGCTACTATCTCGAGCCTTTACTGCCGGCTGTCTCTAAGCCGGCCAAAGAGAAAAGCATCAGCCTGAATAAGCAGGAAGAGAGTGGCGAAGGTCGCTGTCGAGCTCGGAAGGAAGCTCCCAGTGTTTCTTTGAAGAAGTCTCCTGTGGTCGAGTCACACAGAATTATTTGTGTGTCGGGCGCCCCCGCTGAGCCCCTCTCTGGTGCTCTGAGGCCTCCTACAGGGGGAGCCACAGGTGCCCCCCAATGTGGGGGGTTCTTCCTTCATTTGTTGGAAGAACCAGAACACAATAGTCCTTTCTCCTCTGTGCAGGAGCTGGGGCCTGACTCTGACTCTGACATTGCAGAGCTTGAAGAGGATGACGAGGGGGACGGTCAGATGGACCTGAGGAGAGGAAGGGGGAGGTTTTTAGAGGAGGGAGACCTGCCCGAGTTCAGGCAGGGAGAGGACGAGTCGGACAAACTGAGAGAGGACTGCAAAGTCACTGAACGGGAGGACAAGGAAGATAGCAGTGGGCGATCAAGCCCTTGTCCCAGCACCATATCCTGGGCAAGCAGCTGCAGTGCCTCAGGCAGCGCCAGCGTCAAGATGACCAGCTTTGCTGAGAGAAAGCTCCTCAAACTCGGCCTCCGCGAAGGATACTCGAGCACAAGCAGCTCCCAGAAGACCACACCCGATGGCTCTGAGGTCGCCCCCTACCCCCCCTGGCAGCTGAAGGTCGACTCTACCTCAGCCTGGCTCGCTAAGGAGCCCGGCGCTGTTTTGGGAAAGAACATGATAGGTAACACTCCAGTTGTGCCTTCAGAACTGCTGCAACTTCACATGCAGCTGGAAGAGCAGCGACGTGCAATTGAGTATCAGAAGAAGAAAATGGAGACGCTGTCTGCTCGGCAGAGACTGAAGCTCGGGAAGGCCGCGTTCCTGAACATTGTCAAGAAAGGCGGAGGGAGGAGCGACACGCTCCCTCTGCCTCTAAAGCACTCCCACGAGTTCCGCGAGCCTTCGGCCGCTGAGCGGAGTAAAGCGAAGAGTACATCCAGCAGAGATGACTCCTGCCTGGATGCTCTGAAAGTGCAGACGAAGGCGGAGGGAGGACAGATCCACCGAGACAACAGACTGAACCACCTGTCGCAGGATAGTGTTGCAGAACCCGACTTGAATGAGTGCTCGCGCTCCATCGATCTACTCAACGAGGCCATCAGCTCCATTCAGCAGCAGATGCTGCAGCTGTCACTTCAGCAGGACCGCCTGATGAAGCAGAATTTGGGCTCGCCTCTAGACCTGACTAGCCAGTCGGGCCCGAGCCCAGCCCCCGAACCGCCACAGACGGCAGCATCCACTACCTCAGACTCCAGAGCTTTTGCTGTGCACTTTGTGGACATCGGTTGCTGCAGCTCCACCCCAGCCCGCCGTCCGCCTAAGCTCAGCTCCAGTCGTGGCAAAACCTCAGAGCGCAAACAGAGCAAGGAAAACAGCAAGGCTGCAGCGCTCAAGTCAAAACTACAGTTCACCGAGTGCACGCCCCATCCCAAAGAAGGTTCCGGTGATGAGAAGGAAATGGGGAACATCACCGAGAGCAGCAGGACCGAGAGAAGCATACAGAGGAAGACGACCTTCAGGGTCCGCAGTGGCTCTGGAGAGGGAGCCGCACGCGCCTCAGAGAAGATTCAATCCCAGGACCCTCCGGATATCTCTAGATCACTGTCACAGAACGCTGAAGATGAGGAAGAGGAAGAAAACAGAGGTGCAAACTCAGGAAAAGAGGCCATCGGTGGGGGTGAGAGTAGCAAGGTGAGGGGTCAGCTGATAGAGGTGGACTTGTCCGACCTGGAGAAACCACACGAGCATGGCGGCGCAGAGGTCGCTGAGGGTGCAGCCGAAGGGGAGCAAAAGAATGTCCTGGGTTTCTTCTTCAAGGTAACAAAAGAGACTCTTCTGTTCTTTCCATCGCAGATTTGAATGTCAGGAGAAAGTTGGCAAATTAAGAGCTTCCTTTTTTGTCTCCCAGGATGATGAGAAAGCTGAAGATGAAATGGCAAAACGCCGCGCTGCCTTCCTCCTCAAACAGCAGCGCAAAGCCGAGGAGGCCAGACTGCGGAAAGTACAGCAGGAAGCCGAGAGCGAACTCAAACGCGACGAAGCCCGGTAGGAGATGCCCCCCGACGAGGAGGAGCGGGTTACCCATGCCAAACAGCAGTACCCTCGCTGTCTTCACCCTCTGTTTTTTTTGTTTTTTGGTCATTTAAGGCGGAAGGCAGAAGAGGAGCGCATCCGCAAAGAGGAGGAGAAGGCACGCCGGGAGCTCATCAAACAGGAATACCTGCGGAGGAAGCAGCAGGCCCTGATGGAGGAGCAGGGTCTGGTCAAGCCTCGTCCACGGACTAAATCCCACCGCAACAGGCCAAAATCACTGCACCGTGAGGAGTCCAGCGGTCTCTCCAAAGGGTCAACCACGCGTAAGATCATACGTAGATCTCATCCTGTGCATGTCCCCCACCACATGCCTCACGTCACCCTCACCCCCGAGGTGTTGCTTGCCCATGTTTAGTGGTGGCGCCCGTCCTGTTCACTTGTACACACCCTGTGAGTTTGTGTGTTGTGCAGGTAATTCTCTGAAGGTGTCCATGCTGATCAAAGCCCAGAGCTCAGCAGCAGGCAGCAGGGGAGGTGAACTTTGTACCCTGCTCTGCATGCACCACTACAAGCATGCAGCTGATGCCAATAGTCTACAGGGCTGAGTCTCTGATTCAATACCTCCCGACATCGTTTCGTGCCATTTGTCTGTCAGTAGTGGGATTCTCATGTGAATTAGTGCCTGTTAAACTGTTAAAACACAACAGAGCACAATAGCAGTTTGCTTTGTTCTCAAAACAGCAGTTGTTCTCAAATCAACCGCTTGTGAATGCTTGTCGCCTGCAGCGGACCTGAGCCTCAGCCATCGAGGATCGACGCTCTCCTTGGCGACAGAGGTGGGCAGTATCGTGTCCGGGGCAGTGGAAACAAACAGGTGAGGGCTCCCGCTCCGCTCGCAAGGTGCGTCACTCAGTGCGCCATTTTGAAAGGTGACTGAGCTTTTGAACACGCCATTGTAGGGCCGGATCCGTATGCTCCATGGAGTCGTTCCCCCTGCTGAGCAGGACATCGAGCAGGAACATGGAGAGGGACTGGGAGAACGGTTCCATCGCATCATCCATCACATCGACAGAATACAACGGTGAGCATCAGCACCGTGACGACAGTGAGCAAGCTAAACATGACCACCAGCTGTCTTTTTTCTCACCACACAGTTGTGCCTCTGGCAGCCGGTTTGGTTTTTGTTGGTTTGTCCTTCTGTTGACAGAGTCGCTCAAAAAGCTCCCAGTGAATTTTGTTGAAATTTGAAGGCGGGGTGGGGGGGTACAAGGAACAAGTATTCCGATTTTGACGGCAAGCCGCTCATCTGGCGGCTCAAAATGATGAAAGATTACATTTCTGTGGTGTGTTATTGCACTGAATGGCCCTTTAATAGAGTCCAGTGTGCAAAATGTTGAAGTGGGAAAGTTTAATGGGCTCACCAGTGGAGGTTTGCACTCTTAAAGTTTCTATGTCTGACAGTGCTTCCTGTCCACGTCTGTCTTTTGTATTTTAAGTATTTTTTGTAACTCCTTTTATTTGTTAAAGGTCCGAAACTCTTCAAGGAACCAAGTTCCAAATCCAACAAGCCAATCATCATCAATGCCATTGCTCACTGCTGCCTGGCTGGGAAGGTTAATGAGGTTCAGAAGAATGTCCTGCTGGAGGTCAGACAGCTTTGTACCCAAGGTTTCATTGTGTCGGCACAGCAGCTCATGTTAAAATCTGTTTGTGAATGTTTTGTGGGACAGGAGCTGGAGAAGTGCGAGTCCAACCACCTCATCATCCTCTTCCGCGACGGGGGGTGTCAGTTTCGCGCCATCTACTCATACTCGCCCGACACTGAGGAGATCGCCAAATTCACTGGGACGGGGCCGCGCAACATCAGCCGCAAGATGATCGACAAGCTGTACAAATACAGCTCAGACCGCAAGCAGTTCACTGTCATCCCTGCCAAGTCCGTGTCGGTCAGCGTGGACGCCCTGACTATCCACAACCACCTCTGGCAGGTCAAGAGACCAGGCAGCGCACGGCGGAAGTGAGACAGAGAGAGAAACACTGGTGACTGATTTCATTGGATCTCCTCTTGTTGGGCGGGACCCGATATACGAGGAGACTGTTGAGCCGTCGTGCGGAGCTCATGTGTTCAGATTCATCGTTTTGTGGCAGATTATGAGACACGTGCCGTCTCACTGTACTCTTTTCTTAGCTTCATATTCTGCATGTCTGACATCAGTGGGGCTTTTCCCCCCTGTAGGTACGTCCTACATGTTTTGGGAGGGGGGCTCTCACATCGGCTGTGTTCTGGTTGATGTTTGATGTTTTTTTGCGCTTGGACCAGCGGTGGTCATCCTAGTGGCTCTCAATGAAAAGCATAGCTAATCTTACAAGTTTAAACTAAAAAACGGCTCCTGTAGCCTGCTGGGCGATGCATTGTGCAGTCTGCTGTTCAGCTTGCTCTTTCCACTGTGTTAGGACTTCTCCTCCTTTGACTAAGAAGTTCAACCCTCTGGTCAGAGCGGCTTGATTTAGGAAGACAGAGAGGAAGACAGAGAGACCACATTAAATGAACACGCATTGACACTGTCTACTCCAGCTGGACAAACTGGTAAAAGCACCCCCCTCCCAACACTGATGAGGGACTGATATAGCACAGACATGAAACTGGACCTTGACCACTGAATCTACCCCCCCCTCCCCCCGACAACGAGATCAAACTACTGAAGTGCAACTACAGAAAAGCAGAGGTGAATTGAGCCCGGGCAGTGTTTTGCTATTTCTGCTTTGCAAAAAAAATCCAAATCAAAGCTCCTGCTGTGATTAATCCAACCTGCGCATCCAGAGGCTCCTCCTACTGCTGGTACTATCACTTCCTTCTGAAGCAACAGCTTTCAACAGACCCGTTTCTTTTGTTTGTTTTTCAAATCGTGGGTACAGAGCGAGCGTGAGTCGTTGCTACTGTCTAGTCTAGTTTTTTCTATTTAGTGTGTTTGCGGGGGTGTGAGAGTGTTTTGTGCTGGGAGGGGCGAGCTGAGTTCACTGCATTGTATTCGGTCCTGAATGTTTTTACGTTCCTAATTATGCTTTAAAAAACGTCTGCGATGCAACAGAGCAACGCTCATTGAGTTTGAGGGAACTGTGCTGCTGGCGACGAAACACGTCCAAAGGAAACGTAACCCTTCTTTACTGCCAGCATGCAGTGCGTTACAAGCCTGCTGGTACCATATCAGTGTCGCTCCTTCCAACACCCGTACCAGGGCTCCGTGCCACTCAGACGTTCACAGCTGATCAACGGCTCACCGGCTCCTGGTGGTCACGGACCTTCTGATGTTGGGCTCAGTGCGAGCAACTTCCAGGTGATGACTGATTGTCAGCAGCAGAGTGGATGTGGAGAAACTGCACAATACTTGATATTTGTTTGCTGCATTTTGTACATTTTTGTGTAGGTTTTCTTGTACATAAGTACAACTTATGTTTACTAAACGCAGGCACTATTTTGAGGTTTGTTACTGGTGTTGAGAGAAGTTGTGTTACAAGTCATTTTATTGCATTAAATTCTATGTTAATTTATTTTGAAGAGATAATAAAACTAGCTATTGCTAAAATCGTTGTGGCCTTTTTTGAGGGTGGCACCTGTTACACTCACACATGATATCATGAACAACCGAGTGCTGGCCCTTTAAAAGCCCATGCAGAAGATTGAGGACCATCTCGTCATTATAACACCCTCTATCCCCAGAACTGAACAGTAGATGGCAGCAAAGCCAAGCAAACTGGACATCAGCCGCTGTACCACTGAGACAGTGGCAAGATGAAAGCCAGAGTTTGAGTTCATGAAAAACATGCCGCTGAAGGCTCCAAGAAATGTGTCACTTGGAAAGCCAACATCCTTCCGGTAACTTAGCAACAACATCGGGTAGAATCTGTGAAAATGTATCCAATTGCATATTCTGGGGGGGGGGGGGGGGTCCTTAGCCACTTTTCTGCTTGTCTTGCACCAAAACTAAGTGAGGAGTTCTTTAAATGGTGTGGCCCATCAGAGTGAACTGTGCTGCACGCCCCCCCACCCGAGAACTGAAATAAGATCAACCCTGCCTGCCTTCCATGCTGCTGATGTAGTTGTAAGAAACAATCCTCCAGTAATTTTAAATTATTCTTTATTAGATACTTTTCCCATGATATGGCACTTCAGTATGCGAAAGAAGGTCAGAATCAAGTACAAATATTGGTAACATTGAAGTATATAGAAAGTCAGTCAGAAAATCATTGGACACAGATCTCACTCAAACAGCCACGATTAGAAATCAAAACACAAACTGGGTCACTGAGCAGCACTAGAACAAATAAAACAAAAACACCTCTTTTTTTTTTACTAATGTAGTACAAATCAAATATATCCTTCATGACACAATACTGATAATACGGCATGGCCTGTTTAAAGGGTTAAACTAAGCTTTTATCTGCGCTAACACCTTATCTAACTGAAGAAATGTACTGGAGCGAACATACAACTCATCATCCATTGTACATAGCCTACGAGTTTAGGACCTCTATGTCACCGCAAAACTAATTCTATTGTTCAGCTACCAAAACATAAGCTCTGAAAGCCTTAATGCTTCTTATTAGTCACGTAGTGCTGAAGAGTTATGCTTGATTTTATGTAAATGGTGGCAAATGGCTGAATTTCAACGATGTGATGTCTGATTTACATCACATTAAAGAAAAAAAAGGTCTGCAAAAGATGGACAACGACTGGCTGCTCTATTTTTTACATCTTTGAACCTGGATTTACTATTTTGGCTGACAAATTAAGGCAAAAGCAACACCAAAACTTTGAGGATTTGTGCGGAGGCTGTTGCTTCTCCCAGCAGAAATTAAGTTGGACCCAGGGCGGCGGCGGCGGAGTGAGATGGACCCAACAGGAGCACCCTTGCTGAGCTGAATACCTCCAAGAAGACACGTGTCCCTGACTGCTCACCTGTGAGAGATCTCACAATAATGAAGCCGTGATTCTTACAGTGTCTGAGGCAAGGAGGATGAAAATGTCACCGATGACATTAAATGTCCCCTGACAAAAACAGTAGGCACTCAAAATACAGTGTCAGATTGCAGTGCTGAAACATCGCAGCACAAACTGCCTTATTTCAGACAGGATCTGCGTGGCTAGACACCAGACCCTTGCAGGCAGCTAAAGAGCGGAGGAAGGAGGAGACGGATGGGATGGGGGGAGGGGGGGGGCATGAGGGGGGGGGCATGAGGCTTCAGAGCTGGGTGTCCTCTCTGGTTTCTGTGCAGGACTCCTGTCGCTCCTTCAGGCTGCTGCTGTGGAGGGGGGGCTCCTCTGGGACGTGAGCCAGGGGGTCTGAGCGGATCAAGTACCTGTGAGACAAAGAAGGGGGGGGGGGGTGACTGACCAGTGGCAGGGTTCAACGTGTTTGAGGGATCATAATAAAATACATAACATAATTTTAAATATTTAACATATACATATACAATACCATACAATACCTTCCAGCAGAATTTTATAAGTTCATTTGAGGGGAAGTTCCAATTAGCTGAAAGAAGAGGCTCTAAAAACTCGATAATCCTGCTTGAAAGAAAGTTGGTCATTTACTCTGAACTGGCATAAATAGTAATGACGATGACGCTCACACACCAAAGAATGTTATATCCTCACAACTCTACAGTCTGAATGACGTGAGGGTTGAAGAAAGGAATACATTTATATCCAATAATGTCTTTCTTCTGAAGGTGCGTGTGCGTGCACATGCATGTACGCAGAGGTCACTAATCTTTTGCCAGCCTCACATTCCACCGCAGAAGTCAGACCTGAAGGACGCGCAGCATGAAAGATGAAGAGTGAACTGAGAGCAGCATGAAATGGAAACATCTATCTCCATGGATACCAATTGGTGCCTTTTCTTGCTCAGCTGCATTATTAAAATTCATTTTGTGTCCTTGTAGTGAAAAAAAAAGCTTTTTGAAGAGAAAATATTTCGAGTTTTGTTTAGTGACGCGTTTATGTTGGATGCGAATCACACACACTGAACACAACACAATTTTACCAACACCTATATATGAACTAACTTGTGCTCAAGTGTTTTGTGTTTTAATTACCCCTTTTGTAATTCAGAAAAAAAGTTTATTCTTGTAGCTCTGTCCAAAGTGGATTCACACAACACGACAGTTATTCTGCACCACAATGCCCATTTTGACCGCAAATACCACCTTTTCTTTATGCTGATTCACAAATCTGCCTCACTGAGGGTGTACTCTTCCACAGCCATAATATCTTGTTGCTGACCTCCCAAGAGGCACCCCATTTCTTCTCCATTTCAAGAAAGCTTTGGTGTGTTTCATAACTTCCTCCACCAACAATCTGACACATTCCAGCTGGACTGCTCACACATCAATGTTCTATGGAAGGCAATTAGGAAAATTTCCTGCCAAAAGAAGCAGTCAAGCTTACACAATGTCATTGAGCTCCAGCCTGGTGTCGGGTGAGGGGTTGATCAGAACATAGGACAGAGTGTTTTGGTGATCATTCTGCTCATCTGAAACAGAAACATCACCACGTCAGCACAGAAACAGCGGGAAGGACCAAACTGTACCCGGGTCAGGAGCACGCAGCATTCACCTTGAAGGTAGCCCAGATTGACTCTGTTCATGACGTCGCTGGCCGTCAAGTTTGAGAGGTCTTCTGCAGTGACTTGAGGAGGAACAAAGCGATTTCATCTCACTAAATATCATGCAGAATTTGGGTGGTTAGAAGTGTGCAATACTACCATATCCAGAGGTGGGGAGGCCCAGGTGCCTCATGCGATTGCGGACCAGCTCAGAGAGCTCCTCCCTCTCTGAGCGTCTGTAGAGATTGAGGCGTTGCTGAGCGATGCGCTGGGCACGGTCCCTGCTGGAGTCGCGACTCGCGCCCTGCCACCTCACGCTCTTCTTGCTCAGGCGCCGCGCCCACTGCATGCTCTTCTTCCTTAGTAAAGGGTGGTCCGATGGCTCGTTGCTGCGAGACTCGTCTGCCTTGTCCTTCGTGTCCTCGCAGTCATCTACGCTGACAGACACCTGTGACTGAGGAAAGAAACCGAGAGATCTTGGTGCTTGTGCTTTGTGCATCGCTGGCCCACCATCACACAAAAATCGACTCACCTCGGATGTGGAGAAAATGTGCGACTCTGTCCGGTAGATCCCAATAGGAATCTCCGCACTGGATGAGCACAGCTTCTGAAACAGCCTCCCATAAGTACCGATCCAGAGATCCTCCTCTTTGACTTTCATCTGAAACACACGTGCAGGTTTCCTGCATTCAGGCACAGACCTGCCAGCTTATTCAACGCCCGCCCCCCGCCGACCCAACTCACAGCACAGAGGTATCCTGATCCAGGTGTGGTATCCAGTCCCAGCAGCAGCCTCGCAATGAGGATCATGTAGTCCTTGACAAAAGACTTGACACACAATCATAGAAAGCTCAACTTTAGAGGAGGCAACAAACCAGGTTTTTCAACACCAGTGAGGGAACATGAGGGGCTCTCCATGAAAGCGAGGCCACCTCGTTTTCTGCCGGCACCGCTTCCTTTCACCAGGCGCTGGAGCAAATCCTTTGGGACCGAGTGCTTCCCTACAGGTGTGCACCAACCTGGTAGAGCAGGGTGTCCAGCATGCTGATGCTGAATACTCTTCCTGCAGCAAAGGGCAGGCGAAACATGAAGGCCAGGTTGGAGCCTTTGTCCCGCTCTTTCTGCGGGGAGAGTGGAGAGATGCCGAATGTTTAGGAAGGTCACATTCAAACAGCCCCCTCACCGTCCTTCACGTTGAAGATTTACACCAGGCAATTCGCCGAAAGCGCTCTCTTTGAGTTTAGCTCACCTTCTCCAGCTTTGACAGAGCCAGTGAGTAGCAGTCTTTCGCTCTGAACTGCATGAACCTCATGTTGGACGGATGGGTGAGCTCCGTGATGATGCTCAGGCTGGGGAACAACCTGGGGGAGGAAAAAAGGCAAAGCAGGGGTGGGGGGTGGGAGGGGGTCTTCAGTTGTGAACAGCTTTTGGAACACGGCAGATATGACGGTTTCCACCTTTAGATTGAAACTCAGACGTATTCATACTCAAGAGATTACCTGAACATAGTCTGTACGTTCACGATTGTTTTGGCGTCGGCCATGTAGTCTTCCTCAGCACTCATCGTGCTCTCTTTATCCACGACGACCAGGTTATCGGCGTAGATGATGCCACACTGCAACAGGCTGTCCAAGCTTGAGCATGCAAAACAGGGAAACGCAAACAAATTCAATCCCATCATGAGATAATAAAAAGAGTATTAAAACTTGAATGAAAGCAGGTTTTTGAGGGTCTTACTTGTCTATAGTCCCAGCCATATAATAGACCATAGGGAAACAGCAGATGGCCTCTAGAAAGTGATTATCAGGCCTGTGGGCAACAGACAGGACATCAAAATCTTTAAAAGCTTTAATTTTGTACCTAACACACTGGCACATGCAAAATCATGAGGGGAAGCACAGAGTTCTTTCACACCAACAGAGTCCAGGGAATGTGTATTTTGCAGAGTTAGAAATGGCTCCTGATTATATTTGGCAACTTTGGACCTCTTACAAAAGCACAGTATGAATGTAAACTGAACCCAACAGCCCCATGCAGTTACAGCAGTTGGTTGAAGCACTGATACTTGACGCAAGAACTGATCAAGCAAAAAAAGAAAAAAGAAACAGGTTTCCATTTAATATCTCAGAGTTTGAAACAAATATGCTTTGGTGTTTCTTGCGCATTTGGCTTCATGTCTCCTGCCCAGCAGGCTGGAACTTTAAGGCTTTTCAAAGACTTCCGCTTGCTGCTCTGCTCGGAAATCCTGCCGAAACTCACATGGTGCAGTAATTTGAGTCTTGGTTCTCTAGCAGAAATCTGATGTCCTTTCATTCACACGAGATGTTTTAGTCCCGAGACTTGCCCCTTGATAACCCCCCTCCCCTTCTCAAAAGTAAACAAATAGTTTGCAGTTCAAAAGAACAGTTTTGACAAGTAGATGCTGAAGTCAAATAAATGTTTTCACAGTTATTCTGCTAAAGACAAGCTAACCAACCACAGATGAAAACATAACCTCCTTAGTAGAGGGAATTAACCTCGAGACTTTAGTCTGAACCACTTAGTAACCGTTGCCTCAGCAAAACGAGGCATGTGCAGTCAAACCTCTTCGGAGCCACTCGTGACCCTCCTTAGCGGCTTCAACTCCCCACTCGGAGCGTCTCCTGGTTGGTAGGGACGAGTCCGTCTGGTGCTGAGTACATCCAGAGAGAGATACGGTTTCTCTACTACTCCTCGCTCTCCTCCACAACACCCCCTGAAAGAACATTACTTCCTACATCTGCCCAATCCTGCTGATGAGACACCCAAGGCTGTCGTAAGTGCTCGAATTGCGTATCCAAGTGCGTGGGTGCTTGTATTTGTATGTGTGTGCGACAGTGGTAAAAAGGCAGAGAAAAAAGGGGAAGAGAAAGAGGGAGCGATAGTGAGGGTGAGCTGCACGGAGGTAGTTTTATTGTTTTGTGTGTGTTTTTTAGAGTCCTGATAGCGGGCATGTGGGGGTTGGAAAAGGGACACATCCTGGGCTGTCCATGAAAGCCTGCATGCTGCTCTCCAAAGAAATGATTTTTTCTCCATCTTTTCCTCTCCCATTGTAGCAATATACATATCATTCAAGTTCAAGGCAACACAAGTTACCATGGTGACTGTCTGGAGGTACGGAGAGCGGCTTTTTTTCCCCTTTGTCACTGAAAACACGCCGACATTGTGAGCAAGCCGCGGCAGCAGCGGCCCAACATCAGCACTGACAATGATTTCCCACCTCCACAGCCTTGTCCTAAGTGCTCGGCTGACGCCAGCTTTTAATATACATAATGTTTCCCAGCGTGAAACGGGAGCTGGAAGATGGATTGAAAGGAAAAGAGAGGGCCAGCGTGTGTGTGTGTGTGTGTGCATGTGCATGTGTGTGTCAGTCAAGGTGAACTCACGGATTATCAAGCAGCAACACAATAGGGTTGAGTTCTTTCCTGGGTCTGTAATACGCTCGGAGAGGCACAATGAAGTTATAAAGGCCGTTCCCTGCGGTCTCGGCCGACACGATGATGAGTTTGTTCTTAAAACCGTAAGCTTTCGCGTCCTCAAAGCTGTTGTGCCTGCAGCCCTGCACCAGGAGCCAGAAAAAAGAGACAGGTACTTCACATCTGCCGGTATGTGAGGTGAGGCATGACCAGAGAGAGGGACAGAGAGAGGAGTGATAGAGGCAGTAAGTAAAGGAGTGACTAAGTTTAAGAAATGGCGACTGCCCACCTGGTCCAGTCGTAGGCAGCAAAACGGGGCTTTCTCAGCCAACAGATGGCACAAGGTGGGCGAGCTCCCAATGTACGGCGAGTTAAGGGGATAACCTTTCACATACCTGGCAATGAGTCCAAAAAGTGACGAATGACACATCGTATTAAAGCATGAAATGTTCCTTCGAAGAAAAGAGCTGTCAGTTTTCTTGTTCCACCAGTGCAGAAATTTAGTTTCCAAAAGCACGTCTCGCATTCAAACTGAATTCACTTTACTGCAGTGTCTATCAAAAAAGACTCGTAGAGAAATAACCACAGATAAACCACACAACAATCCCTAATGAGTCAATCCCACACTGAAAACTTTGATCATGTAGAAACAGGACAAAAAAGTCCAAATGATAAACTGTGGCTTCATATTCAGGGATAAAGCACTAGTTATGCAGGAACACATTACCGAAGCCGAACTAATCAGTTATATTTGTTTTTGCTCAATATGTATGTCCAATAATTTTTATGTAAAGTCAGTTTCTGACCCTGGCAAACAGGGAGATCCCATTGGAGAGGGGTGGGGTGGGGGGAGCTCAGGTGCAACTTAAATGAGCTGTTCGTCCTCAGCTGCTGGTTCACGGTCTCTTTTTTTTGAACCCACTGTCAAAGATCCACTGGAGATGAATTAGCCCTCAACACAGACCTCTGAACAAATGTATGGGAGTGCATAAAGTGCAGT
Organism: Malacoctenus gilli; assembly: GCA_032164315.1. Classification (NCBI taxonomy): domain Eukaryota; kingdom Metazoa; phylum Chordata; class Actinopteri; order Blenniiformes; family Labrisomidae; genus Malacoctenus; species Malacoctenus gilli. The sequence continues at coordinate 13,948,250 of JASSRZ010000083.1, read as the reverse complement.
CTTTTCCACTTCAGTAACACAAAAGGAACTGAAAATAAACTGGCTAAAAAAGGTAAACTCGTTTCAAAAATTACATATGCAGAAAGAAACATGACGTAGAAATATTCATAAGATTAGTAAACAGACAAATCTGCTCAAACTGGAGTTGTTCTTGTTCTTCACTTAGGTTCTGTCTCCATGGGATTGAAGGAATAAATCACTTACTCTGTGGGCGAGTGTCCTTTATCATCCAGGAAGACAGAATCGTCTTCCGATTGGTCCCCCAGGAGGTCACACGGCAGGATGGAGGTGGAGTCTGCAATTTCCTGAACTGGAGCAATGCTGGGCCGGCGGCCCCCCGTGCCGTTTATCGTTGGTGGGACCAGTTTCCCGCTCGAGACGTCAGGTGGGCTCGTGTTCTGGAGGTCAATGGCCACAGTCCCTGTGGGGCACATTTTCCCCGCGTGAGCACGCGTGCACCCGACCTCCATCCAACCAACACCCGTCAGACATTAAGAATGGTGGTGCCCTCTATATCTCTCACCCATGCTGGCGAGGATGCTGTGCACTGGCAGCTGCGAGGGTCCGTCGAAGAGCCCACCAGTGGGACGCCCCTTCCTCTCCTCCTGGTTGAAGATGAAGGCTGAGTTCTCTTCCTTGGTGATGTTGATGTAGTAGCAGGTATCCGTGGCGGCCATGATGTGGCGTGGGCCCGGGTTCAGCAGGATGCTCTTGTTCTCATCCCTCTTTATGCCAATTAGACAGACGCCGTACCTGGAGATCACACAGGCGAGTTAGCAGGTAACAGTTGGTCAGCGGTAGCAAAGAAAACAAATGCATGTTTGAGCAAATCCTGAAATACACCGATGAAAAACTTGAACATCTCAGTGAGGGCTCAAATGGCACCATCGTCAAGAGACCAACTAAGATCCTCAACACTGAACTGCACAACAAAATAAGCGTCTTGTTAGTAAAGCATTTGGAAGGTGAATGGCAATGAGTAAGAACTGTTAGCAATGATAAGCACTTAAATGAGGGTTTGCACATAATGACTTGTTTTTATTCAAGTGTCGGGGTTTTAGACAAAAAAATTCTACAGAAATCGCTTTATACCTAAAGAAAAAAAAACGACAAGTGGAAAAATTACCTAAAAAAATCTCCACTTGTGTTCAAACAGGGTTTTTTTCCCCCCCTGCAGATAATTCACTTCACAAAACTTCATATTTAACAAGGTCTAGATGAAATACAGTGAAGTGCTGCAGCAATATGCATGAACGCTTAATTAAATATTGAATTGAAAAAAGCGCATAAACTGATGTGAGTGTGTGCAAATGTAGTCAGCATCCTAAAAAAAGACGCTGCAGCTTACATGTCCACTCACTTCTTGTGGGCGTGAAATGAGGCGTACGTAAAGCTTTTGCCGTTGTACTCTCCAAAGAACTTGCTGTCACACACCCGGATGTGGTACACCTCGTTGCCGGAGCAACAGCCGTACATCCTCTGCCACTGCTCCGGAGACTGCTGTCCTTCCCTGCATCCACAGTCAGAGGCATAATATAGTTGATGACCATTGTTCAAGGAAACAAGAAGTGGAAATATCCTCTACCGCCAATACACAAAAGCAGGCCCGGGGGGGGGGGGGG
>JASSRZ010000083.1:13927009-13942007 GCA_032164315.1 Malacoctenus gilli | reverse complement strand
GAAGGAAGGAAGGAAGGAAGGAAGGAAGGAAGGAAGGAAGGAAGGAAGGAAGGAAGGAAGGAAGGAAGGAAGGAAGCGAGCCCTCCAGGACCAGAATGGGACACCTTTCTGGATGAGACCCTCCTGAGTGGCTGAACACTGGACGCACTTCTTTGTTTAGGGCATTCGATTCGAGCGATTCGCTCGTCAGCACGCCATCTGCGGCGATTAATGACGACGCAGACATTTCCAGTGTGTTGGAGCCCCCCCCCAGACCAAAATGCGCGTGGGTTTCATTGATGATGGTGCCAGGTCAAGTGAAAGTCCATCCACAGAAAACAGCCAAATAAAGCGTCACCAACAAAAAAAACAACCAAACATTTGTCAGCCCAACACAAAACACAACGCAATGACATCATGCATGATTTTTCGTGACACTCAACATACAACAAAACAGTTAAAGTGGTACAATGTTTGCACAGTCTCCTCCATGTACCAGTCACCTTGAGGTAACCCCTCGTCCTCCACCCTGTGAGGGAACTGAGAGTGTTTATGTAACGGCAGATTTGTTGTATAAAGAAAGGAGAGCGATCATCTGCTCTGGTTACTCTTGGGGAATTATTAATTGTGTTCCCACTATTGGGAAAGTATCTTACTTTAATGCAACCCCCCCCCCCTCCTCCTCTTCTTCCTCTTTCTTTTATTTCAAAATTTAATGAGAGTAGTGGAAAACATTTGAAGGGTGGTGGGTGTCGGTTTGGGCAAATATTCATGGCGCTGTCTGTCAGGGAGCTCAGGAAATCAGAGGAGCATGCGGACTCCGCTCCCCCACAGCTTGCCGCCGTCCAACGCTGCGCACCCCCGTGACACGTTCCATCAGCGAAACACAAAGCATGACAGGGAGCTCCTCGGGATGGAGGAGCTTGCTGCTCGACTCCGTGCCATCGTTCAGAAATCCCGCGAACGCCGGAAGAAATCTGTGTCGCCGCTCACAGATTCTTCGAGCGCAGACACGTCGACTGTCGGCATCGTGCGTCACCATATTTCCTTTGTCTGACTTACACTAATTTGAAAAGGTGAAGAAACAAAAAAACAAAGAAGGGGGATAACGGGGGAGGAGGCCGGAGCATTCCTGGGTGCAAATGAGTGGCCGGACAAAGAAGGTGGGGGGCGGGGGGGGGGGGTAACATGGATCCAAGGACCCTTCTTGCGGAACGGCGGCCTTCTTTGACCGCGGCAGGAGGAAAATTATTTCTGGAAAGACAACAGTCAGCAGCGGCACTTCGCAAATGTGGACTGTGTGGGAGAAGGGCCAGATGGCAGGAGATGGCAGCCCCGGAGTTTTGCTTGAAAAAAAACCAAAAAAAACGGCAGCGAGAGACTTGAAGTGCATGACGCAAAAAGGCTGTGGTCTGATTAAAGGAACTGTGAACGCAAACGGGTCTTCGGAGGGCGTTTTCAGGGTGTCGGAGGCGTTGCGGCGGCAGCTAGTGCGGCAGCAATGGAAGTGGGTCAGACTGGAAGGGAGTGTCGGAATATGACGTACGTTTTGTACAAACGCGGGAAAGCTGCTGATTCGTCACCCACCCGGCGACAATCAAACGAGCATACGCGGGGGTTAGGGTCAGAAGAACCACATTTGAACACTGAAGCGGTCAACTGGCACATATTGAGCACCGAACTCCTGAAATTAAACACTTTCTCACGTAAAGTCGTAATTTCGTACACTTACAAAAAAAAAAGATAAAGATTATGAACAGTCTGTGTCAAAATCCATGACTCTGTTTTTGAGCAAAAGTCACTCGACACGCCTCCTTCAAATGTAGCTTTTGAAGGAGGCTACATTTGAAGGAGGCGTGTGGAGATAGACTTAAACATTGGTTGGGGATCTCAAACACTGCACTAGACTGGTTTAAATCAAATTTGCAAGATAGGGACTATACCGTGTCAATTGATGATTATGAGTCTGAACATATGAAAGTCACATGTTGAGTCCCTCAAGGCTCCATCCTTGGACCCCTTTTGTTTAACATCGACATGCTCCCCTTGTTCCAGATCATGTAACACTTCGGTGTTTGCTACCGTAACTATGCAGATGACACACAACTATACATATCAGCGTCTTCAAATGACCACAGCCCATTGAATTCACTAAGCAAGTGCCTAAAGGAAATCAATGAGTGGATGTGTCACAACTTCTTACAACTGAACCCAGAGAAGACTGAGGTGACTGTGTTTGGCCCTAAGGAGGCAAGGGCCGAGGTCAGAGCTCAGCTTGATTCTATGGCACTGAGGACAACAAATCAAGCCAGAAATCTTGGGGTAATTATTGATTCAGACATGAGGTTTAAACATCACATCATGACGGTAAGCAAATCCGCTTACTACCACCTGAAAAATATTGCAAGAGTCAAAGATTTTCTGACCAAACAGGACTCAGAGAAACTTATTCATGCCTTTATTTTCAGTAGACTTGATTACTGTAATGGTGTGTTCACTGATCTTAGTGAAAAATCGGTCGGACAGCTCCAGCTCATTGAAGATGCTGAAGCCAGAGTCCTCACCAACACAAAGCGGGTGGAGCACATTACACCTGTGCTTCAATCACTGCACTGGCTCCCTGTGCATCAGAGGATTGACTTTAAAATCTTACTACTGGTCTACAAAGCTTTGAATGGTCTTGGACCTACATACATCACAGATTTACTCATCGAGAATAAAGCATCCAGACATCTCAGATCCTCAGAAAGACTGTTACTCACTGTTCCCAGAGTGAGAACGAAGCAAGGTGAAGCAGCTTTCAGTCACTACGCTCCGCATCTTTGGAACCAAATTCCAGATCATCTCAGGGCTGCAGACTCAGTCGCTTCTTTTAAATCAGGCCTCAAAACTATTTTATTTACTCGTGCTTTTCAAAACATTTATTTGCAGGTTGTCTTAAAACAGAATCACTCTAAAATTGTTACAATTTTACGATTTTATTTGCTTTTGAATATGATTTTAACTGCCTTCTATGTAAAGCACTTTGAATTGCCTTGTGTACGAATTGTGCGATGTAAATAAACTTGACTTGACTTTCAATTAGAACTTCCGACTCACTTTGTCATTTAGCAAGTTGTTTATCCTCGTTTCAGAACTCACTGAGGTTGTATGTCCGTTTGGAGATTTGAAAGTTGGCTGTGTGAATGCAGAACAACATGAAAAAAAACCACACCCTCCCCTGTCCTCCTCAGGTGGACAGGTAGGACCGACGTCAAAGGGACATCAGAGATAAACTCATACATAATGTCTTAATATCAGTTGATAAATAGATCACGTAAAGTCATCAGCGATGTCATACAGACAAGGCCGATGCCCACCATCGTTTTTGCAGTTGTCTGTTTGGATCAGTAGAAATAACTGAGACCAACTGAAGGAAGCTAGGAAGTAGAGAGAACTCGATTCCACCTGGCGCCTCCACAAATAAAGTTGATATCAAAAAAAAGAAAAAAAGGAGCTAGAAGTGGGACACATCGACATCCCTGTTAATACCCACCAGAAGTACGAGCAGGTGATAACACAGGAAAACATTTCGGGAGCTCGCGAGCGATTCGCTCAGACGGCGAGGATTAGGACGGCGAGGGAGGCCCGCGAACGGCGACAGACTGCGGCCATAATCCACCGCCTGATGTCCTCCTCCCCCCAAGAGCCCCCAGTCAGCAAGTTGAAGGAGAACAAGGAGTACAGCTTGGGCGCGAGGAAAGAAAAAACACACCACCAGCAAGCATCCAGTTTAAGAGTCCTCTCGACTCGATGTGCTCAAAGTGCTGGCATGTTGTGGGCTGTCACTCAATTGTCCGCAGTCTGTGTCAGAGAAGGCCCAATTGGGAGGGTCTGAGATGTGACTGCAGTTCCTCCTTCACCTCGAGGGGAGGGGGGCGTATGTTTCCAATGTGTCATTTACACATCAGTATCTGAACCAAAGTATCCGCTCTTTTTTGGGGGGGGACTAATCAAAAAGTTAAATAATGAGCAGGTGCTAATCATGCCCTGAGACAGATGGTCTGCATGCAGTGTGAAACCTATCAGTCCAGTTTCTAGTAGAAGTAGAAGTAGAAATAGGAGTGAAGAACATAATGACACTAGAGTAGACACAGGATATATACTAAGTCATATTATCTGTGGCCACTTAGCAGGCACCTGACTAGAGTGTGGTGTGGCAATACAATTGCCTGTGGATTTGCCCTGCTGTGACCAGGTGACAGTGTCTGACGTCTGTGGAACGGTGAGCATTTTTGGTTCCTGCAGTCGGGGGATGACCATAAGAACAAAAGCCCAGGGTCAGACCCAAACCACTGGCGATTGGTCAGCCAGATAACTGCCAAACCAGAAAGGCGCAGCCCGCAAAAGCCCGCCCCAAACATCCAGCGATCCGCCAGACACAACCCCGACCCCAAACCCCAGGACCAAAGGCATAGCCATGGAGATACGCGATCCGTGGTGCCCCCCCCGCCACCCATGCCACTCTTGCCCCATCGTTATCTACCACCACGGCCACCCCGAGCCCGCCCAACCCTGGGCAACCCCAGCTCCCCACCACAGCCAGACACAAAGAAGCCAAACAGGACGCCAGACGATGACCCCAGCAGTGTCAACCAGTGCAGTGAGAGAGAGGCCCAGAGGGCACCCAAGCCCCCCAGCTGAGGCTGCTGCGAGTCCGAGACAGGGGAACGCCAGCCCAACTTGCCACCCCCTGGGGAGCCGGCCAGGACAAGAGCTCGAGCCCACCACCAGCGGTCAACAAGTGCCAGCAGACAGCCGTCCCATTAGACGGCTGCACCACGGGGACCTTAACCAACAGGTGTTTAATTGAGTCACCCCACCACGAGGAGCCTGGCTCCATGAGCTGAACCTTGTTTGAAGACCCACCACCAAGCCTTATACTAAGTCAAAGCAAATAAAGTAAATACTTTTACAAAGTATTTCCTGCTGCTCGATTACCACGGCGATCACTTGTTTCGCATCACTGAGGTTGTGCTCGTCTAGCGGAACGGATGGTTAGGTTTTCTGAAGCTGCACGTAAACAAACTCGGTGACTCTTCATATCTGCTGTTCCATTTGGATTCCCTTTGATTTCGAAACGTGTTGTTCTGCACATTTGATCTTTGACCCAAAGACACATTATGGAGGCACTCGCAGTAATGGGAAGAATCCTACCAATGACCGAATCAAAGCGAAGAGAGGATGCGGGGGGGGCATAAGTCAGTGGCGACACTGTTTCATCCAACACTGCTTGTGTTTCCAACTTAGTGCAGTTCAGTCTCCTTTTAACAAGCGAGCGTTTAATAATGCATCGGTCATATGGTGCTGACAAGCTGTCCTTTGTCATGGTCCTCACGCCTCATTTACAAGGCACGCGCAGGTTCGGACGGTTCACGTCGTCCGTCTTCGGCAACATTTGTGCGCAGCTTTCGTCAGAGCGGGAGGGGACCGACAAGAGGCCAGTTATCAGCTGAAAGCTGTCAAGGCGACTGTGGCAACCGAGGGAGCGGAGTTTTGAAAAATAAAAAGGGCTCAGAGAGGGAGTTGGAAAAGCTGAAGGGATATCAGGTTTGTCAGGTTGGGGGGCGGGGCTGCTAGAGTGTGTGAGTCAGGAACACAGCCGAAGAGATAGGGGGCGGGGATTTCGGACGTGTGGGCCACAGCCCCTTGGTGGACCGTGAAGGTACTGGAGGTGGCACCTGACAGGTCATTATACCATACCACATAAGGAGTTTCATTCTTCAGTTGTATAACTGAGTTTGCAATTCCTGAAAATTATCCACATGATTTTTGAGGAATTGCAAAAATATTTTTTATTATAAATCTCTTTTTTTATTATAAGAATTTTTTGATTATAACAGTTTTTATTATAAAAAATATTTTTTGATTATATCTTTTATTATAAAAATATTTTTTGATTATAATTTTTATCCCCAAAAATATTTTTGATATTATAAATATTATTTTGGATACTAAATCAGAATTATTTTTGATGACAAATCATGTTTAGAATTGGTGAAACATGTTGGCGTGGTGGTGAGTGCTCTCACCTTGCAGCGTGGACGTCCTCGGTGCCTCGTGTTGGGATTTGGTGCACATAAAGTGTGGTTGTCGACAGTTACTTGCATAAGTATGAGATTAGAATTATCAATTACAATTTAATAATTTTAGGGCACCACCCTGTGAACAGGGATCAATGGCCAAACCAGTAACCGGTCCCTGGAATTGTTTCATAAAACTAAGTTGATGGGAAGAAACCGAGCACTGATTGTAGAGCCAGCAGTTATCACAATAATGTGCAACAATAATAACTCTGAGGTTTTCTTATTCAACACACAACTGTTTATTACAAAATTTATATCACCCAAAATCCATACATTGTCAATAAACTCGTCTAAAGTGGTGGGGTTATGTACATGTACATGTGACATGTGCATGTACTTGTGCGTGTGTGCGGAATGGCTTCAGGAAGACTTGCACTCAAGATATCGCAGCCTACACTCGACACCGAGCTGTCGGACGGTTTTTTGAGGACTCAATTGCGCGACGGACACGGAACAAATGGCACAACCGTTTGTTTTGCAAAGGCGGGTCAAGCAGTCCAGGGGGTCAGGTCCAGCAGAGGCGCAGCGCAGAAGATCTGGGGGACGTAGTCGGGGACAGGCAGGGGTCAGGTGCCAAACGGGGGGGAATCCAGCGGGAGACGAGGCGCATCCAGACCCAAAGCGGTCCAGGGGTCACACACAAGGCAGGAGATGTCAGAGGGAAGGAAAGCGCAGAAGGCAAAAACAAACAGTACACCGATCTCGGGCCGAAGGCACAGACAAACTCGCAACAAGACAAGAACGGAGGCCCACATATATACTAGGAGAACCAGGTGAATCTAACCACAGAGCAGGCACAGGTGCGATCACACGGGAGGAGGAAGTCAAGGGGCCTGCAACGAGAAACAAGGCGAGTTACCAAAATAAAACAGGAAGACAGACAGGACAAAAACATGAAGCGTGACAGGAGCTGGCAGCCCGATTGTTCACTCGGCAGATCAAATGACACAGCTTCTCGCGGCGGCAGCTTCAGTTGTAATCCGTTGGTCGGGGACGTGCAGGAGGGCTGCAGCGTTCTGCCGCAGGGGGAAGCTGGGCTGGGCTTGGTGGGGGCAGTGAGTGGCCAGCGGTGTCCACTCGTGGTAAGAAGCCGAGAGAAGTCCTTCCTCTGTGTCTGCCAGGTGGAAGAGGCGAGCCGGGTCGTTCGGCTTCCTCGAAAGTGTCTTCACAGTTCCTCACTCGTCCAGCGTGCAGAACTGCGGCCCAGGTCATGGAGCGCACACAGGGGTCGCACTACGACCCTCGCCCTTCGGTGGTCATAGAGCTCTGTCCCTCATGTTGTCTCACGGAGCAAAAAAGGACTGATTTGTGCCGCCCACCGCAATATGTGTGCCTTGACTACGTCGGCGGGCCTCCTGTAGTGAGGCCGTGGCTTAGCCAATGAGGGAAAGGGGTGCAGTAATGGCAGGCCGGCATTGTTCCTTCATCGCCAGTTCTTTCGCGAGAGGGCGTTCTCTGAGGTTGCCAGTTCATGCAGGAGTGTCTCTAGTTTAAGACATGGCGGAAGCCCAATTTCAGGTGGGGGCCCTCTCTGTGTGGAGTTTGTATGTTCTCCCCTGTGCATGGGCAGAGGGGCTCCAGCACCCTCCCACTCAGAGCCGTACATTGTCGGGGGGGGTGAAGCGCTGCAGCGCCCCCAATGTGCATCACAGTCAGGGTCGGGGAGGGCTTGGTCCCGAGCCCACATCGATGGTGACTGTGTGCGGACGAGTAAGCGGCAGTCGGTTCCAATGGCAGCGGCCCTCTTCAGCCCACCGCCGTCCCGACAAAAACCCAGCACGCACCCTCCCAAGCAAGCCCAGAGATGTGAAAGTAAGACTCATAAACCGGAGAGGCACATCTTGTGATGGCGAGATGTGCTCTGAAGCCGCGGGCGGGGATTTTACAAAAAGCAGGTGGAGAAGCGCAGATGTTGCAGTTCACACGCACAACAATCGTTATAAATAGTCCGAGGCCACAGCTTGAGCGCCACATCCTCGCTCTGTTTGTTCTCTTCCCCCTGCAATATTAAGATTAGTGCAACATGAGCGCCGCGTTGTGTAAAAATAGAACCACATGTTCCCTGGCTGGTCAAGGATCAGGACCCGGCAGAGGCTCTCTCTGCTGTTTCCCCACCACGTTCCATGTCAGTCTAAATAAAGAGGCGGCTGCCGGCAGCCACAGACATCGAGCAGCAATCGCCAATCAAAACGTCGGTTCAGGTGTTTTATGACCAGAGGAGCCTTTAACCAGAGGAGCCTTTAACCAGCGGAGTGCATCCTGCTGGGGTCGAGGAAAATAAGGCTGTGCATGCATCGTAAAGACCAACAAACTTTGAATCGGTCATTATGTGGAACTAGAATTAATAAAGTGATAGTATATTTCTTTTTTGCTTTATCATGTTAATTAATTTCACTGCATTTGTTTATTGTTTTTTTTATTTGGGGTTTTTCAATTTATTATATTCTATATTTGCATAGTTTTATTTGTTAATTCACATTTTCTTGCATTATTTTTATTTCTACATTCAAAAAACATCCTTTATTTTTCTATTTATTTCATTTTTTGTTTATTTCAATTGTAGGGGGGGTTATACTTTGTGCAAAAAATAGACTGATATAATTTTAAAGGGTTAAAAGATTTATAATTGGGAGAAAATAAATTATGCATATTTTTTGCTGCCTCGAGAAAAAAAAACACACAACCACAGTTTGACTGTTGGCAAGTTTCGTCCTTGATGGAGGAATTTTGTCTTTGAACCAACTCGTGCAATCTCACACTAAATGTCAGCGTGGGATGCCCCCCAGTGGTGAGACTCGGAAAGGGCAAATAGAGGAGCAGAAGTACTGTAAGTGCACAGATGGGAGATGCACGTTGAGTCAGAGGTGAAAACTTAACTTTACTAAACGACTAACTATACTACTGTCTGAAGAGTCATGCTACTTTAGAACTTACATTTTCCACCCTAAATGAACACAAAGTAAAGTGGTCACTTGACTCACTTCCCTAAACTTACTCAAGATGTTTTATTCATGTTTTTTCACTCAATTATTTACTTTATTTTCAGCGTTTTTCTTTCGTTGAACTTCACCTGTCAAGTTGAATTGGGGAGGAATGATATTCAACCTTTTCATAGTTCCTGCTGCCATAATTTCAGGCACCCTGGTGGGTCCATGCTTGCGACATTGGGGTCCAAACACCTAAACCAGCACTGGAGAGGCTGCGGGGGTAAACAGCAGCTCCTGTCAAATTTCCCTGGTTATTTTATTCAGAGTGTCACAAAAATGTATGTCTATACCCGTTTGACCTCAAATCACTTTTGGATGCATGTAGTTCTTTGTTGTACTGTTTATTTTGTGCTGTATAAACTAAAGTTTGGTTCTATTTCTTTGAACAATAACTTAGTTAAGAGGTGTTATTGCACCAAATTACTCCCTGAGCGAGACTCCCTCTAGGTGCCCCCCCCACCCACCTGCCGCCACTGCCACAAAAAAGAAAAGAAAAAAAAGACATGGCACACATTCTTACAGGAACAAATGTTTTTTTATTACATAAAACAGTTTACCTAAATATTCTGTATATACATAAATGTATCAAAATAAAAGATACGTAAAATAAATAATGAAACCAAGTATGAAAAACAATACAAAAATGATGTAGAATAAATACTCACAAAAAACAGCACAAACCCTTCAGCACACGAATAACACACTGAAGAAAATCTGACAGAAAGATATGCGTTTTATTACATAAAATGGTCTAAGTTGGGGTTTTTTTTTGTTCAGGGCAGCTGGGGAACAACCCTCATCCAGAAGCAACTGAAGAAACTCCAGGATTATGGGAACGGAGCAGCGCGCTGGCTCCTCCCCGCGGTTGTCACACCACTGTACAAAAGAGCCTCCACCAATGATCATACTGTAGGCGAGTGGATGGCGCTCTGGCGTTCAGAATGGTCTGCATGCTCAGCAGCGGTTCGGACCCTTCAGGAGCAAGACACGTAACCGAAGGTGCTGAGAGTTTGGGTGCCAAACCAGACCCCCGTTTTGTGACGGTAGCTCTCGCTTGTTGGGCAGGAACCACAGCTCACCAAAAACTGCGTCCGCGAAGCAGTGGGAACCATATGCGAGCTGGCCAGAAGGGGGGGGCATCAACAAAAGCATGTGGCCCTCCTAAAGGATTCTCTGAAGAGTTGGCCCGAGAGGGAGATGTGGAAAGGCATAAAGGAGGCCCCCAGGCCAAGGGTGTGCCAGCGCATCCTGGCCAATGGGGCTGGTGTTTTTCCTTTAGGGGAGAACCAAAGGGGGGCAGTGGGTCAATTCCTCTGATGCAAAGAGGTCGACCCCGGCTTTTCCGAAAAGACCCCAAATTGCACGCACCACTCCCCCTGGTGGAGGAGTCTGGTGGGAGAAAGTGTCCGTGAGCTGGTTCAGGGCCCCCGGGGGGATACATGGCCCAGGGACTCGCCAACCGTGGAGCGGGTCCACCTGAGAAATTCCTGGGACACCTGCAGCAGCCATGCGGACCTGGTGTCCCCTTGGCGGTTGATATGGGGAAACGGTTGAGGTGTTGTCTGACTGTGTAAGTACATGGCGCCCCCTTAGGTAAGGTAAAAGTCATCCGAGAGTCAGGTGCGCTACACGGAACACTTGCACATCAATGTGGTCGCTGGGGTGGGGGAGGGGGCGCACAATGACAGTAGACCAAACGGCACAACAGCCATCATGAAAGAATGGAAGAATTCGAGCAGGAGCAAGTGCAGGACATCGTCTACCCAGTGGGAGGCTCGCCGGGCCCTCATAGCCGAGGTGTCCAAGGTCACTCCAATAAAAGTTGTCATCTGGGAGGGGACAAGACAAGACTTTCATAAAATTGACTGCGAGGTCCAACTAGGCCAAATTAAAGAGGCCCTATTATGCTATTTCGACTTTTTTTCAGCTATTCACAGTGTAACAGTGTTGAAAGCTCATTGAGACAAGTGAGCAGTGCCCCCTCTTTTCACATAATATCATGTTTGAGATGTCTAGTGTGCCTCTCCATTCAGTTTCACTGGTGGTAGAAACGGTCTGTTTCAGGGAGTTCTTTTCACATCAGTTTTTCACTGACGTCACAGGGGGAGGGCTCAGTGATTGGACAACTTCTCGACGCTGGGCGCGTTCATGAGAAGTGAGGCAGCTCGGTTAACCAATCAGAGGCGTCTTTCATCAATGTAGGGGTGGGGCTTAATGCGGAAGAGCATCCTTCTGCTGGTCTCTAAAGGGGCGTCTATTAGGGCCGAAGGAGACGGTTGAGATATAATGAAAGACGGTGTTTGAGGAAAAAGAGCTTGATGAATTTCTGTCATTGTGGACTTGCATACGAAGACAAAGACATCCGAAATGTGCAAAATAAAGCCACTTTAAGAATACGTGCGACACACTCCGACCGAGTTAGGAGGGCGCGGACGCCGTCCAACTCAGCAGGGTGGACACGAAATACGAGCTTTGTCGTAATTACCGGAGCCCATTGGCTAACGCCAGGCTGTCTGAAGTATTACCAGGACAGGAGGACGGCAGACGCACCCGTCCAACTTCAGTACATACACAACTTTCACAAACGGAAAGATAGCGAGGCGAGAAACGTTGTCGACACTGTTTGGTTGACTCAAAACGCATGTCAGTGAATGTCGGGGAAGAGAGCGCGAACGCTGTCAAACGGACGAATCACAACTTAAATAGTGGCATTAGCCATTCTACTCACCTGGTAGAGACGAGGAAAACGAACGAGACGCCGACGCGGTGCTAAACAAACTTCCAAGAAAATAAAATAGGAGGAAAGGGATCGTCGTCGCAGCCTTAGGAGGGCAAAATCCGCAGGTCCCACCAAGCGGTCACAAGGCTCCAAGTGACGAGGTATAACGCCGTATAAGCAAAAACCTTCTCTCAATGCTGAATCCAGCAGGTATGTGCAAGCACTCCAGAAGAAAAGAGGAACTGAATGTTTAGTGACGCCAGAACTTATCACCTGTTTCAGGTCATCCAGGGGTCATAAATGACGCATGCGCGAAGGGAAGATTCAGTGCTTTCAGCACCGCCCTCTGGTGGTCAAGGGATGAAATAGAAGCCTCTGACTCCGGCTTGTGTTCAGAAAAAGGATTTTCTCAGCTTGTTAGTTTATTTTCATGTTTTTGGTTCTGTAGACTTTTATTGCGAATTTGCATCTTTGTCTTGACATTGGCTCAATAACACCTCCACATTGTGTTGCTTGAATTTGAGAGTTTGAATTCTCTTTGATCGGAAAGTTTGGCTCAGTAACACCTTCGATATTGTCCCAGCTTGTGAATCCACATTTTCATCTGGCCTGCAATAACACCTTGGTGTTTTCAGGTTGTACATTTGAATTTCGTGGGGCCTCAACGTGAATGCAGCAACACTTGGGGTTGCATAGTTGAGGTCCCTCCAGTTCTCGGGCCGATGTGAAGTTAAACATTGATCAAATACATTAATGCTGTTATGGTGGATGCAAAGGTGGTTTATTTTGTGTATATAACATGCCTTGTCGTTTGTGGACGAAAGAGGAGGCCTGATCAACCAAAACCCTAAATAAAATGAAAAATTAAAATAAAAATGAAAATGAAAGAAAAAAGAGGGGAAAGGGAATACAATTGGAGTGAGTGCACTGTTGCCAACTAGTGACAAATCTCGCGACTTTTTGTGGCGTTATTGGGGACTTTTGGAGGCTGAGATGAAGGCACATATCGCCTATTCTTCTCCACCAGCTTTGGGTGCAACCAGAGCTCCTCCCCATCCCACAGCACTCACAGGTGGAACAGTCCTCACGGCAGTCTCTCCCAGCTGCTGTCAAAGCAGACGTAAAGCCGTTTTTCAGTACCTGTACTTGTCTGTACTTGCGTTCTCCCGGACTTGAGAAATGTCCTCAGTCAGCGCTCAAGTCCTGTTCCAATACACAAGTTCGCATTTCGGCAAGTCCGGTTAGATACCCGGATGTGAACTTGCCACGCCCATTTTACCGAGGATGCATCGGACGGTGACTCGTGTGGGCTCGGACAGCCATGTATCCCAGAATGCATTTCACTACAACCAGCTATGGCAGAGGAGCGAACACACAACTGTAAGCAGTAATTTAAAAAAAAACGAGGAAGGTGTTTGTTTTATGTAGTTATTTTATTTTTATTAAAATTTATAACATAAAATAAACATTTCTGGGATAATCACTGGCAGCAGATACCGAAGTCAAGGAAGTGACTTCACGAGTATGCTGCCGTTCCAGTTGTCGAAAAACCGTACTGTGAACTCCCATCCTCGGGAAGTTTCCAAGATTCCAAGTCCGAGCTTCAGAAGTTCCGGAGTCCGCACTCAGCGTACTTGGTATTGAGAAACGGCAGTACACTGTCACGAGCCCAGACTGCAAATGAATCGCACATGCGTGAAGTTGCCGCTGGTTGAACCAGGGGATGTTGCCAAATTGTCTCAATTGTGTAATTTTTGCCAGTCCCAAGAAGCCCGGATAAAGGAGGGTTAGTACTGTCACATTAAAAAAAAAAAAAAAGAATCAACAGAAGAAAGTTCATTTGTAGTTTTAAACGTATTTAGGGTGTGTTTTTACTCACTTCTTGTCTCTCTCACAACGTTGTTCCTCTCCCTTGCAGGAGGACAATTACATGATGCATCTGCTGAATTATTCGGTGATGGCATCATTTCGCGACTTTTAGCGACTTTGAGGACAGCCCATAGCAACTTTCTTTAGAGGAGTTGGCAATATTGAGTGAGTGGGAGAGGTGTGTGAAAGACCGCTGTGAAACACAATTGCAAGAGGGATAAGGCAGTAAATGGCACCTCCCATGACCCCCCTTTTGGGGTCACTCATGATTCATAAAAAGTCTGGAGGCTGAGCTGTACGGACTCAATTGGCTATTAAAATTGGCAGAGACTGTTCCAATTGGCAAAGACTCTATTAAAATTGGCAAAGGTGCAATGAGAATATAAAAAAAAAACAAAAGTTTTTGTGAGTACATGTAGTGCATTAAAGCTGCAGGGAGTTTTGTTTCTATATCTGTATAGGAGGCAGATCAACCAAATAGGGTGAAGACCATGAGAAGTACCTGTGAACACATTGAGGAGATTGGAAACTCAACGGAAGCCCTGGATGGAGACTTGACCGAGGAGCATGTTCCATCAAAAGGGGGTGACAGTGTGCAAGACACAACCCCATAGGGATGACTGACCAGGGCTGGGTACGAGATGGAGGCGACGGATGTCAAGTCAAGTCAAGTTTATTTATAGAGCAGAATTCGTACGTGATTCTTAAGTGATTTTGTTCTAAGACAACCTGTAATTATGAACGAAACAACAATTCCTGGATTGGACGCCCGCTTGCCCTACTGACTGATACACATTTGTTTTGCTGCTAATGTTTATATAATGTACTACTGTGGGTAGGGAAAGAAATGTTTCGTTTATATATACATTTTAAAAATTCTACACTTGTCCTTTTGCACACACTTTTTCCGGAGCGCTGTAGCTTTGTTTTTCTTCATTATTTCGGCTGGAACCTACCTTTTGCAAAACTTCAGTAAACACTGCTAAATTGGATTCTACAGTCTCAGCTCTCATTTTATTTATTTATTTTTTTATCTTAATGTCTACATTTATTCTTAAGTAATGACATCATCACTGAATGTGTCATTTTGTTATAGAATAAATGCAATTTTATTTAATTTTTTCACTCTTTTAGAATAACTGACCAACTCCTGCCCTCATTGGCTTCTGGCCATCTTGCTGGGGGTTATCATCGGGTGAAGAGGTGCACAATGAGGGCTGTGCAGAAAGGACAAAATAGAGACGGAAGGGAAAAAGGAGGTGGGGATAGAGAGGGTGGGAGTGGTTGCAAGAGGGAGTGGGGGGGGGGGGGGGGGGGGG
>JASSRZ010000083.1:13912289-13926999 GCA_032164315.1 Malacoctenus gilli | reverse complement strand
CCCCCCCCCCCCCCCCCCCCCCCCCCCCCCCCCCCCCCCACAGCACTAATCAAAGAGTTTAATGATGAGCTGGTGCCAAGAGCAAGGAGTAACTACAGCGAGGAAAGGGTGTGCAAGTAGAGATAGGAATGAAAAGTACAATCATGCGAGAGTGGACACAGGATATACACTGAATCATATAATCTGTGGCCACTTAGCAGGCACCTGTCTAGACCATGGAGTGGTAATAAAATTGCCAGTGAGTTTATCCAGCAATCACCAAGTGACAGCGTCTGACATATCTGGAGTGGTGAGCAGTCTCTGTTCATGCGGTGGGGGGGGGGGGGGGGGAAATAACCTTCGGAACAAAAGCCCCGGGCCCGGCCCAAAACTGATGGTCACGGGTCAACCGGGCAACCACAGAGCCAGAGAGGTGTAACCCACGAAGCCCACCCCCAAACATCCATCCCTCCACCGGACGCAAACCTGACCCCCCGACCGACCGTGGGAGGAAGGCGCCCACCCCACATCCGGGACTCACGGCGTAGCCACGGAGATATGCGATACCCCCCCCCTCACAGACAAGTTTTTTTCCTGACAACACTCTCCACTCGCGTGTGACGCGGTGAAGAGGCAGTGGCAGCTTCTCCTCAGCATGTTTTTACATTCGAAGCAAACGCCAGGGGATGCAAGTGCAGACTTGTGCCACCAGAGAGAGCTGTTTCACCAGCTGTCCTCAGCTCTTGCTCTTCAATTTGGCACAGTCGCAGACAAACTGCAACTGTTTTTTTGTTTTTTCTTACGTTTGGATATTCAACAAGAGACAAATTTTTTGCATCTGAACGAATTAAAGTCACTGTTAAAGTTCAGATATCTTTTTTTTATTCCAACTGTATTTATTCTCTATTAAATTGGGGGGGGGGGTGATTGCATTCTAGGCTGTGTTTACGTTAAATATTGTAAAGCTTACAAGTAGGTCCAGGTGCATCTCATGACTTGTTTTGACAAAAGGACTCCAGCTTCTTTCTGGTCAACGTTAGACTTGTTTTAGTGCGACACAGTGAGAGAGTTCTGGCCCCCCTGTCAATCATGTGAGCTGCACCCCTGCCTGAATGTGTGGCAGGAAGTGTTAAATATGGGAGAGAAACATTTGTCAGGAATTTCATTTGGTAAAGTTTTGGTTCGGACTAATAAAGCACATTTCTGGACTCAATGTGTTGTTTTTTTAGGGACAAGTTTTTCCAAACCTTTTCACCAACAAGTATTCCAAACTGACTGAACATGTTTTACCTGACGGATCAGTCCCAGACACGTCTCGCTCCCAGCCAATCATCATGGCGATTGACATGCCACTCAGGATGCCAACAAACAAGCCCGCTGCGGGCCCACATGAGTTCCACAGCTGCTTGTTAATCAAACCGGGGCTGCTGTTGGATTAGCGGCTTAATTTGCTCCCTAGGGAACTCATTAAAGTGAACATCGGCATTCGACTCGATGAGAGGCCCTCCCTAATAATTTCGGAAGGGACTGAAGCAAAGTCCACAGGAACGGTTCCAGCACCACTTGCTGGGCTTTGTAGTTTCTCAGCAGAGGGAACCACCGCGTTTGCACGGGAGTGTGATTGAAAAAAAAAAAAAAACAATGTTTACTGAGAAACCAAACTAGTTGGGGTCTTTTTTTTTCTTCTGGAGATGCTTAGACATCTCATCAGGAAGTGAGAGGAGTGCACAGCCGGCGGTCCTGTTCAGGCTGTCCTCACCTTTTCCCATCAGCTTGTTGGACAGAGTAGATCTCACACGTCCAGTCAACAATTACTCAAAGCCTGTGAATACATCGTTCTAGTTGTGTAGTCGAATAATTCGTACTCACTCGCTCACCCTGTTGAAGGCAGACAACACCCTGGATAGGTCGTTTGTCCCTCCACAGAAAGGACACACACACCCTTGTGGACCATTCCAAGTCAACAATCTGGGAGGCTCTGGACGATTAAGGAGGCCTGCTTGTGCTAGGGGGGAGGGGCTCAGTGATTGGACAACTTCTCGACGCTGGGCGTACGGGCGCACTCCCGACAACTGCTACCATCGGTTAACCAATCAGAGGTGTCCTGCAACATTTTAGGGGTGGGGCTTAATGCGGAACAGCCTCATTCTGCTTAGCCGTTTCTCAATCCCCATACTTGTCTGTACTTGCGTTCTCCCAGACTTGAGAAACGTCCTCAGTCAGCGCCCAAGTCCTATTCCAATACACAAGTTCGCATTTCGGCAATTCCGGTTAGATACCCGGATGTGAACTCGTGACGCCCATTTTACCGAGGATGCATCGGACAGTGACTTGTGTGGACTCAGATAGCCATGTATCCCAGAATGCATTTCACTACAACCAGCAATGGCGGAGGAACGAACACACAACTGTAAGCAGTAATTGAAAAAATGAGGAAGGTGTTTGTTTTATGTAACTATTATTCTAATTTTATTAAAATTTACAGCATAAAATAAACAATTCTGGGATAATCACCGGCGGCAGACAGTGAAGTCGAGGAAGTGATGTCGCGAATACGCTGCCATCCCAGTTGTCGAAAAACCCTTCCTCGGGAAGCTTCCAAGTTTCCAAGTCCGAGCTTCAGAAGTTCGGGAGTCCGCACTCAGCGTACTTGGGATTGAAAAACGGCACTTGTCGCTAAAGGGGGTTCTATTAGGGCTGAAGGAGACGATTGAGATATAATGAAATATGGTGTTTGAGAAAATGAGCTTGATGAAGAAATGGCTTTTCTGTCATTGTGGACTTGCATGTGAAGACAAAGACATCTAAAAAGTGTAAAATAAGGCCTATTTTAGGTAGGTATGAACTTGCTCTCTGGGTACTGGGCCCCCCAAGGTCAATTTGTAATAGGGGCCCCCCTGTTATGAATTGACCTTGTACACCAATGCCAAGGTCTGCCCAGACTTTTTGTATGGTGACTTTAGCGAGAACTTTTGCCACCCAAGAGGACTCTCGCAATCATTTCGGCCTCACAAGTGGAACATTGTTCCACAAACGAGGGGGTGTGGCTTGGGGATAACATGCAAACACCGTGAAAAGGTGAAGGACCCCACCTGCGAAGGGTTCCTCTGTGCGCTCAGCCACATGACGCAGGCCATGAGAGGAAGATGAGCAGGAACGATCCAGGGGGGGGCTCGCGAGGTTCCATCCAGACTGCAGCAGCTCCCTGGTGGGTGTTTGGGGGGGGGGGCAGCCTAAGGAGGGGAACCAAAAATATGGAGCAGGTCAATTAACTGGGGCACGCGCTTCGCCGGCACGGTGCCAGTCGGAAGGTAAGGCCTCGAGTGTTTCTCGAGCAGCACGTTTAGAGAAGAGAGAGGGTTCAAAGGGGAAGCGCCTCTCAAAAGACAAAAAAGCATGTTGGCACTTGAACTGTGTACTGCTGCACTCGCAATACAAAGCACATAGGTGATTCTCCTGTTTGTGGCCATTCAGGCAGACCTATTTCGTTCTTTTTGTGCTTCTTTAATCTGTTCTCGGAGCTGTACTGGGATGTACAGCAGGTCGGAGAAATGCCACAAGGGGGCGTTTTACTTAGCGTGTGGCAGACACATAACGATGATCAACTAAAGGAAGCCTCTGCATTTAAAAGTCCACTTTAAGCTCACTTTCTTGAGACAGAATGGGGGGCGAGGTCTGGGGGGGGCAACATGGGAACTCCCTACACAACTATGAATCCTTGCAGATTTGGCTCTCAGGAACCTTTTTTCTAACAAAACAAGCAGTCTGAAGGTAAAAACATACAAATGTGTCCAGAAAAAGAAAACACTTGAGCCATCTCTTGTACATAAACACATTTTTTTTTTATTCAGCCTGATATCGGTTACACATGGAAGAAAAAAAAAATCAACTTCTAAGAGAACTACTTCCCTTTGTGGAGCTAACGATATGACGGTTTCAAATGAGCTTCGTCTCCCCGAAAAAACCGACAGCCGCCAACGCGAGCCGCCGTCGGGCTGTGAGGAATGAGCGGAATCACGTGCTACGACTGACCTGAGGCTCAAAGTTTTGTTGTCTATTTTTTTTTTCTCTCCGTCTCCTTTTTTTTTTTAATCTTCTTCTTCAAAAAAAAAACCTCATACATGAATAAAACACTCCCTCAGCAGTCATGTTTGCTCGCCAAATAATATGGAATGTTATCTTGGGGAAAAGGAAAAAAAAAAGCAGGTAGAAACAACATGAGAAAAATAGTTTTACAAAAAAGAAAGAAAGAGATACAGATTCCCAGGAGTCTTTTTCCCAGGCTGCTACTGTGTGCGAGGCATCGGGAAACACTCCCCCCCCCCCCCCACCGCCAAAAGTTGTGGCAAATGAACCACGTGGACCCACGGCACGCTGATCGGTCTCCTCAGACCCCCTCCAGGTATGAGCAGGGGGGGGGGGGGACACGCGACCTGAACGCTCGAAGAGACAAGACAAGGCTGCTGTTTCCCCAAAAATAAAAAAACACCCTCCGGGAGTCCAAAGGTTCAGTACTGAAGACACGAAGCAAAAAGACTGATGAAGGACATGGGGGGGGCACAGGGGGAGGACCTCCAACATTGGACTAGTGTTAGTCGAGTTTTACTTGAAAATTTCACAAAGTGCAAATTGTATTTATATTACATCATAACCAATTTTTTTTTTGCTTTTTAAGGAATGATTAATTTTTCTAATATATAACAATGAAAAAAAATTACCTAACTAAGCCATAACCTCCCCCCCTCACTCATTCTATGCTTTTATTCTTTAAAAAAAAAAAAAAAAAAAAGGAATCACTAAATACATGCTGCAATGACGCCCACCAATTTGTTTGACCAGAGCCTCCTTTTCTTTTCTTTTTTTGGCTCCATGAATCTCTTAGAGTACACTGTTACTGTCAGCGTGCATTTCTAGTTAAAATATATATATTAATCTATAATTAAATAGTAAGCCTCTTGCACAGTCTTGCATGCATTGAAGAGCATTGTTTTTGGGCAAGCTGTACAAGAAGGAGAGGCGTGTGGACGGACTTGCTCAGGCTGTTTGGCTCCGGGCCGGGTCCAGGCACTCTTTCGCCACCTGTAAATGTGTTGTTGAGGGGGGGGGGGTTGTTTGTTTGTTTGTTGGGGGTTTTTTTGCCCTTTACTCCTCGCAATCACGTCAGTCCGAAACATGGCTCTCCAGTGTGCGTCTGTGTGTGTTTGTCGTTTCCTTTTACGTCGAGCGACCGTGTGTTCGCGTGTGTCGTGTGGGCGAGAGGATGTAAGCGTGTGTTCCCCTAAAGTCAGTTTTCACAGAGAGAACTGATGGAGATCACTGAAGTTTTGTTCCCAGCTTTCGTTGTCTGTTCCTGAAAACAAAGAAAAAAAAAACAACAAAAATCAACAAAAACGCTGCCAAAACGGCTCCCGCCAACGCCGCCAGCACCACTTTATATCCTCTGGATGTGGTTCGACTTCAGGTCACGTACCTCGCCTCTGACCTGGTCACTGTGTACTCAAACCATAGGATGTTGGGAATCAGACTTGTGTCCCGCAACAGGAAGAACTCTGATATTGGCCTGTCGAATGAAAAGAATGCATTGACATGACGGCCAATCAGCACAACAGTCGGAAGAATTGCATTTGCACTAATTAGACAGTACTGGAGGGATGTTCGTGGGTCTTTGCAAGGTATTTTCAAATGTGCCATTCGTTTTAGTCTGAAAACTGTTTATTTTGGATGTTTACCACAAGAATGGAGAAGAAATGATGGGTTTCTACTAAATAATTTGTTGGTTGCGAGTAAAAAATCCATAACTAAACGATGGTTATCGCGAGACCCACCGACCCTGTCAGAGTGGTGAAATATAACTCTTGACATTTATAAAATGGAACAGATGGCAGCGTTAATAAACCAAACACAAGACCAGTTTCGAACATGTTGGGATAAATGGGTTGTGTTTATAAAAAAAATAAGAAGCCTGACTTCATTTTGAGTTCGAATATTTAGAACCAAAGTACTGGTCACTCCCAAAAGTTCTTTAATGTTCCCCATGATTTTTTCCTTTTAGTTTCCTTTTGTTTTGTTTGATTTGGTGGGGTTTTTTGTTGTTTTTGATGGGAAAATGTTTCTTAAAGGGGCCCTATTATGCTATTTCGACTTTTTTCAGCTATTCACAGTGCAATAGTGTTGAAAGCTCATTCAGACAAGTGAGCAGCGCCCCCTCTTTTCACATAAACTCATGTTTGAGATGTCTATTGTGCCTCTCCATTCAGTTTCAATGGTTGTAGAAACGGTCTGTTTCGGGGGGGGGCTCAGTGATTGGACAACTTCTCTACGCTCGGCGTATGGGCGTGGTCCCGACAACTGCTACCAGCAGTTAACCAATCAGAGGTGTCCTGCATCTTGTAGGGGTGGGGCTTAATGCGGAAGAGCCTCATTCTGCTCGTCTCTTAAGGGCTGAAGAAGATGATTGAGATAAAATGAAATACGGTGTTTGAGAAAAAGAGCTTGATGAATTTCTGTCATTGTGGACTTGCATACGGAGACAAAGACGTCCAAAATGTGTAAAATAGGGCCACTTTAAAGAGAACAATATTGTGCACATGTTTCATGTTCACAATACATGTTCACATGTATGTGAACATATTGTTCACATAAAAGTGAATTGTGCCCATCATTAAAAATTGTTCAAACTGATAAAGAATTATTTTTTTTAAAAAAGAACAAAAAGAATTGGATTTGTCACAGCTAATAAACTAAAGGATTTAAAAGCACATCTTTGAACCTTTGAATAGCCGGTCCTGAGGTGGACACAATTGAGCAGATGAACTCACCACGCTGCTATTTTGGGGAATAAGGGTGTCAGCACCTCTTGCGTGAAGAAGAACCAGATGATGCCGATGGTGCAACCGGCCACCCCACCGTAGAAAACCTGGCCCCAGGTGTGATACATCAGGTAGACCCTGGCCATGAGAAGAAGAAAAAAAAAAAAAAAACAACAACAGGTCACTGCACTGGGAACAGTGACCCACCCCCCTACACACACAGGAGGGGCTGCAGGAGTTCACATTGCATAAACTGGACAATGACATCATTGGTGAACCTCTCCTGGATGAACCAATGAAACTGAGCCACCCCCTTACTCATTCTCACTCAATAATTCACTTCTACACCACATTCTACTGCTTTAGCTCTGCATTACAAGCATCCACGCACATTTGGAGTGTCACAAGATAAAATCCAATGTTTCAGCTGATCGACCCCCCCCCACACACACACACACCACACCACCCTCACCTGCTGTATGAGACTGATAAGGCCATGCCCAAGAGGAAAATGGACAGTATGTGTCTCCAGAGCAGGTCCACACATCGAGCGTTGTTCGTTTGATGCATTCTGAAAAGCACACATTCACTTACAGTAACAACGCAGTGAAGACAACATGAAAACGTAAAAGGAACTGACGCGTTTCATTTTACATTTTCAACTCGCAGCTGCGTTTCCACAAGTGTCACAAATGTACGTTTTCACTCGAGCAACGAGGGAAGCAAGCTTACCTTAAATAAAGGAAAAGAAAGAAGTAAACGACAAAGAACCAGATGAGTTGGGAGTGATTGGAGGGCATCCCATACTCGCCGTGTACGGTTATGTGAGCCCCTGTGAAAAAGAAAACAGAGCCTGACGCCGGGAATTCAATGAAAACGCGCAGCGCGTCAATCACTTTTAGGTGGATTTGAGGCACGATGGACCTAACAGGACAGGAGGGGGCAGTGCTGAGTCTCTCGAGCCCTAACCCCCCCCAAATGTATCAGCAGAAGCCTTCAGTATTTCAAACACCTCCACGGATTCCTTATCAGTGACTTAATGTCCCCTCTTGGATTGCAACACTGAGCACGCTGCATCCTGCATCGTGCTGGAAAACCTGCTGACTTTTGTGGGTAAACCTGTTGGTGTTGATTACAGCAGGTAGGTTTACATGACAGGCGGAGCTCAGTTAACCTTCGAGTCAAGTCCAGAAACAGAAATTCTGTAATCAACTAAACCAAAAACAGTCAAAGCCCTATGTGCAGAATATTTCCCATAATTGAAATAGTCAAAAACAACATTTTCTAAGAGTTGTTTTGTACCAAAGAGTTACAAAATCACAGCAAAGTCTTTTTTTTTTTCCAGAGATGGGCCAGTATATCGCTGTGAGGCCGCTCAAATGGGATGCTGTTTAAACTAGTATGTAGGAATCCATATCTCACATCTTGGCCCATTCAAATGAGCTGCTGATAAACTTCCCAGCAGCAGTTGCAGTAGCAGCATCAGGGGGAGGGGGGGGGCAGAACAGGTCCTCAAAAACCAACACAACCAGCCTGTTTGGAGCATTTTTTTGGCGACGTCGCCAAACACGAGCAGAGCGAAGCCCTCACCTCCGCATGGGCGTGGCTCTCTGAGAATGTTCTTCAGCACCCAGTTGACCCCCTCGTTCACGATGTGCCCGCCGAAGAAGGAGATCTGCCTCGCACGCACAAAGAGGAGAACCAGGTCAACATGTGAGCTCTGGCACACGCTGCCCATCCTGCAAGAGCCTCCTGCTCAGGCCCCACAGACAATGTTTAACAGCTTCACAGGCCGACTGTAAATCACCTATTTCTGACACACACACACACACACACACACACACACACACACACCCCCTTTGGTGACTTGGGTGTGCAGGACCCACCGTGTGCAGTTCCCGTTTGAACACTATTAGTGTGACGAAGCCCACGAGGATTGCTACGGGTAGGAGACTGATGTAGGCCAGCACTTGTCCCGTCAGATCATCTGAAAACACAGTGACACAATGTAGATGTGGAGGCGCGCGCGCGCGCACACACACACACACACACACACACACACACACACACACACACACACACACACACACACATACATACACAGTCGCGCGCGCGCTCGGAAAGTCTCCCAGCGGTGGTGGGAGTGACACTCGAAACACCAGAGAAACCCGGATGGTTAAGATACTGGGAGAACAGGTTGGGAACTGGTGCGACAGAGTCACCGAGCCGTCTCCAGAGTGGCAGACGACATCTTTTTGGAACCTCTTTGTTCCGACAGCTTGGTGTGAGCTGGTTTCTGCCACTTCCAGCGAACAGTGTGAGGCCAAGGAGAACGGCTGCGTTAGCCGACAGTTGGGGCTGCAATGCTGGGTTAAAGACAGCTCGCCCCCTCTGCCGCCGTCAAGTGTTGCATTTAAACGTAAACAACGTTCGAATTGTGTCACGTTACACCCTACAAGACCCACCGGATATGTACAGTCCGGAGAGAAAACATCAAAACCTATATTACCGAGCTAGCTGACGAGCTAGCTTCATTGTGGACATTGGCACGAATCGCGCATGCGTGGAAGGCTCACAATTTAGCAGTCCGGGTTGCATTCCCCGCTGTGCGCGAGGGCTTGCGGAGCGGCTCACAATTTGGCACCAACACCGACGGCCGTGTTCATTCACCAGCGAGATAAACACAAGCGCAGCTCGCGGGTACACGGAGCGGCGGCGGCTCAGCAGGCTCCCGCCGCCCCAACACACATGTGGAATGAACGTACCTTCCGCGAACTCAACGTGTACGACAGAGACGGGCCGCCACGGAGGTAGTGCCGTGCACTGCTCTTCCAACGCCATCTTACCCGGACACAACCGGGCAGCCCCAGCGAAACGCCCCAGACACGTGTCGGACCAATGGAGAGGGGAGCTCCGCGTTCAAACGGGGCCCGGCAGCGGCGCGGCCGTCCAATCCCCGCCGCACGCTACAGACGAGAGATTCTGCCCATAGAGAAGAATTATTGAATGAACAAAAACACACTAAAGTGCAGCTCTTGGAATTAAGCAGCGAAGTCCGCTCATTCAGAAAAGGAATGAGGAAAATCAAACACATTTTACAGCTTTTGCTGTCCTCGGTCACTCAATGCAAACCAAAACTGTTCATTATCAAGCCCTGCTGGATCAATCGAAGCTTTTCATGCATTCTTTGAAGGTTTGCAAGTCATCACTTTTGGAAAAAAAAAAAAAAATTATTATTATTATTTGTTTTTTTCAAATCCACGACTTCATTATTTTTGCTTTGCCCATTTAGTCCAATGTTCTTTGTCCAGCTGACGGAAATAAATAATAAAATTAGAACCCAGTTGAGAAAAACTGCATTTTATACCAACACAAGGTTGTGTTGAATTTGATGACGTTTTGATGAAAGTACACTCAAATGTGCTGTGAGCCAATGAACAAATTGAAACCAGACACCACATTTGGTCCCTCGGGCTGTCGTTTGGGACATCACCGGACCAAAACATCAAGGTCTAAATCTTTGACTCTTTATTTCGGAATTTGTCACTAAAATCACAGGAGAACATTGTCATCAAGCGGAGTCCTTGATTAATTGATAAAAATGAAGAAAGATATGAACAAACGATCATAAAATGGTCTTTTCTTTTTACTCTGCTGGTATAAAAAGAAGGGGGTACCTCACCAGGACAGCAGGTATCACTGGAGCTTCCTGAAGACAGCCAGGTTCGGGGTCATTTATTGAAGGCCACTGAACGGAAGACGTTGCGGTGTGGAGAGCGAGCCGGAGCCGAGGGCTCACCTCCCACAGTCAGGGGCTTCCCGCGGACCCACTTGGCTTTTGTATCGGCCCGGCCCCACACTGAAACCGTGTTTGATACAGATAGAGTACTTTTTGAGGCGGCGGTGTGACACATCGGAGGACAGTGTGTTCGAGGCAAACGCGGCAGCGAGAGAAGGACTCAGTGGATACAAAATAGGCAACGTGAAGGGCACAGCAGGGAGACAGAGAGAGACGGACTGGGACTTTTCGAGGTCACTGGAGACGGCTGAATGAGGTTTAAAGGGCAACTTTTGAAGGGAAACCGAAAAAACCTATTGCTCATTTCGGGCCGCATACTTCCAATCTGATGCGAGCCAAACAAGGGCAGATCCAGAGGGGACAGCAAAGTCCGACCCCTCATCCAGTGTGAGTGCTGGAGTAAAAAATAATTGGGGGGGGGGGTCAAGAGCAGGTGGGAACATGATGTGCCACAGTGACACATCGCTTTCTCCCTGATATTCAGACGTATACATTGTGAAGGACCCCTTGGACTGTGTGACTGAAAAACTTTCGTTTGTAAGGACAACAAACCCTTAAAATTCCCCTTTAATGACCCCCCCCCCCCCCGTCATTTTGTTTGACCCACACTGCTACTTTTAGGACACAGTTACATTTAACAACTGCTCCAAGCTGTTATTCTTTATACATGCTGCACAGTGATTCGCGCTCGACCTTCACAGCCAGAAACATCGTGGGTTTGAAACCACAAGGTTTGCGTAGTGACTTCAACTCGTCCCTGCGTGTGTCGGAGTCGCTGGACAGACAAGCGGCCAAGGGGTCGACGAAGCCCGTCTCTGGGTCTGCTCCAGCACCCCCTGCCGGCCTTTGTTAAAACAGCAGACTAAAAAGGTCCGAAGTGGGACGATCGGTGAAAAATAACAGACAAGAGGCTGTCATGAGGTTGGAAAAGGCAACATATGCATATAGATTTAATAACCAACAAAAATCAGATTTTTCATTGAAAATTCAAATAATTTACAGTTTGTGCTGGCATAGTGACAATAGAAAAAAAAAGACAAAAGGCATGAAATAGGACACTTAACTCCAAATCCAGAAGAAAAACACGTAACACATTTCGACGCATCCCAAACAAGGAGAGGTGTTTGGGCCATCCGTTCTTTGGGAAGCTCTACAATATCTCGGACACTAGCTCAAGTCCGTGCCTGGAACAAAAATAAAAGGTTTAATTTCTCAGGATGTTTCCTTGAGCCTTTTCTAATGAGGGCAAGAAAACTTTACAACCACTACGACGAAGCCGGGGGGGGTCTACATGTCAGAGGGTCCGATTCCGTTCACATGCAGAAGCAAGTCTCGTCTACCGTCAGGGGAGAACGAAGTGAAAATGAATGCGTTTCTCCATAAAGCCGCACTTTAACAGAACCTTACGAACATTATTAACCAGAATAAATGATTTCTCCTATATATAGATTTTTTTTTTATAGATAAACTCTCTACTGTACAGTATTTATGCCACATATTGTGCATTCGACAATGCAATAAATGCTCGTGGTTGTTTTTGTAACACGTGAATTGAAAAGAGTTGTTGGACATTCCTGCATTTTCCTTCCGCTAAAGTGCAAAATGCTCACATACGAAAAGCTGCGCGTTCTGCTGGAAATAAACAAAAGGTCGTCATCTTATTTACAGCTCAGCTTCCTGGAAGAAACTCGGACTCTTGACAGACACCACAGTCGAAAAACAAAAGGCGTGGCATGATTTGGTTGATCAATGCCACTAGGACACACGGTGCATGTTATCAATGCCACAAAACACACAAGAGGAACACGGCTGATTTCTGATGATGTGTATAGTAATAAATAATTAAAATTAAATCACCACCCCCCCCCAAAAAACAATGGAATGCCTGCGACAGAAGCGTCCTCCAACACACAAGCATACAAAATGCCATTCCTAAGTCATGTCTTCATAATAGATGATGGAGACAACACTGGGTTCGACGGTCTTCAAGGTGGACAAGCGCACCGCAAAGCCCTGAGGGGAGACGGATGGACGGACGGGCAGTTGCCCGCGGGGACTTCGGAGCCTTTCAGCGTGTCTGCGCGCGACTGAGTTCACTGTAACAAGAGCAACAAGAAATGTCGAAGGTCATTGTCGGTGCATTGACGCAGATCCCAGTCCCGAGTGTGACGAGAATCGAGGGAGCCTTCCTACCACTAGATGGCACTGTTTCCTTTAGAGGCCCAGTCAGTTCAAACATCAGACAGAAAGAGAGGGGGGAAGGAATACGTTGGAGGACAGAACGGTGTATTCTCCCACAGTTGGGATGGACATTGATCGAGATTGTACACAGCAGTCTGACACTTTATGTCCCTACTGCTTCTATTTATATATATATTTGACAGATTCTACAGTGGCTGTAAAAGTCCAAACTCTGGATGAAAACCAGAGGAGCTTCTCCTTCCATCAGGAGCCAGGAGGCCTCCAGGCATCCCTCCTTTCCTTCCTTAGACACCAGACATCTCTCTGCTCCATCACACCTGCTTTTAACAAGCACTACGTCATCAAGCTCTGCAGCGGCCCACTTGCGGAAAATCATTGGATTCAGGTTCGCTAGAGCAGGACACCAGAAAATCTGAAGGGAGGGAGGGAGGGAGTGAGTGAGGATGCCCCTGCCTCACAGAGTTTCATTTAAGGTTATAAATATACAATTAGTTTGTTTTTAATCAATGTCACACCAACAATCGCCCACTTCAAAAAGGTAGATCCTATTACCAGGGACAGAGAGAGACAGAGAGCCCCCTTAATGGGGTGCTCGTCCATTTTGGTAGGTTCAATTATGAGTCAAAAGGAACTTCATATTTCTGGGCCGTTTCACAGTCTTATCAAACCACATGTAGTTTTTCTCTTCATAAAATATTTTGGAATAAATAAAGCACAATATCAATTCAAAGAACAATTTTAAACCACTTTTAACAATGACCAATCGAAAACATCTGCTGTTCAAATCTCTAATTCAGTCAAGAGCCTATCCGTTCAGATTACCTGTCATACAGACTCTCCACATCACAAATGTCTTCTGGTGTTTTCTTTGGGGCGTAGAAGTGACCAGACAGGTGACCGGGTGTAACAAGAGTACTGGACACAGTATCGTTGTTCTGTGACTTTGTTCTGTGGCCTTTAAAATCCGATATCAACCAGATTATCCGTTGCCAAAGAGATTCTTTGATGATTTCAAGGCTTCTTTTTGAATTGCCTGTTGATTAAACATCGAGCCAAGAGGTTCCCATCGCTTTCGGATGACTCGATCAACCTCTTTCGGTAACGTGTTTGTTAATGTTTAGCCTTACTTGGAGCACATACTTCCTTGTCACACTTCCAACCGCTCAAACCAAGCAAATACGACTAAAACTGATGAGAGACGACTGAAAGAGGAGAAGCAAAACCACTCGGCAACCGTCAGGAATTTTCACCGTTCCGCAACGCATCCCTCTGATTTCAACTTGGAAAAACTAAAACGTTATTCACTCACACATTACTTCAAATCACATGGCAATGTTGGACAGTGATGTCCCCCTCCCAGAGTTCCACAGGGGCTGAGGACAGACAGTCTGTGCACAAGGCCCAGTCTTCAGCTCAGTGCGTCTTCTGGCAGAGAATCCATGGCGGCGTCCGACGCGCTCCAGACGACTTCTCACACGCCCTTGATATGCAACACCGCAGCATCCCCAAGGTGATCTGGCCCCACGGAACAGAGCCGTCTCCTTCGTGCCAGAGGCGGAGGTATATCCCATTACAGCAGACGAGAACGAGCGCAGACAGATGAATGAGTAATGTCAGGAGATTTTTTTTTCCCATCCGGTCCAGGCGTCGAAATTATTTACAGTTGGAGCGGCGATACCCTCAGTGGGTCCCTGGCGAACCCCCCAGCTGTCTGGGCAGGGAGCCGTTGAGCTCCAGCAGGCTGTCGATCCCCAGGTAGCCCAATAGGATCTCGCTCCTGCGGTGGGAGAGTTTCAGGATGTCCTCGGCCAGGCACTGGGCCGAGGTGAAGCGGACCTTGTCGTGATCAAACATGTCCTTCAGGTACTGCACGATTTGTTGCTGTCGTGGGGGGGGGGGGGCGGGGGGGGGGGGGGAGAAC
>JASSRZ010000083.1:13876429-13894769 GCA_032164315.1 Malacoctenus gilli | reverse complement strand
CTTGATGAATTTCTGTCATTGTGGACTTGCATACGAAGACAAAGACCTCCAAAATGTGTAAAATAGGGCCACTTTAAGGACGATAATGAGCGTCTGTTCATAAGGAGTGGATGTCGTTTTCTTCAACAACACTTGTAAAAAACGACTTTTAGACTTTGAAAATGTCCCATTGTGAATATCCATCAACAACAATAGAGTTTTAGGTGAAATAATCTGCTCCTGACATTTGGACACAGCCGTTTTATTTTTAGCGCAGGGTGGCAGACACCAGGTAATTCCAGCAAATATCTGCAAATATCTGGTCTGCATTTATTCTCAAGTATTGACATCATCACAGAAGGTTACCGGCCATCTTGCTTGTGGGTTACCATCAGGTGACGGAGTGCACAATGAGGGCTGTGCAAGAGGGACAAGAGAAAGAGGGAAGAGAGGAGAGAAGTGGAGAGAGTGGTAGTGGTGACGTGGGTGGGGGGGAGGGGGGTACGAATCAAAGAGGTAAATGATGAGCAGGTGCTACTAATGCTGAGTCAGATGGGCTGCATGCAGTGTGAAACCTATCAGTATTGAGAGCTCGGAGAGGGTGAGCAAGTGGAAACAGGAGTTTTAAGTCAGACCACCTGAAGTCTTTGAATTAGCGCAAGGGTGTCCGGCTGCGTCTCACCATAATAGTCTGTCTGGGTTTGACGACGTTCAGCTCGGCCAGGCTCTGCAGGATTTCGGTGACCGCCTTCTCACACAGTGATGCGCCGGACGATGGATCCTCCGCTGCTCGCCGTCCCTCTGGCTTGCGGCCCCCCTCCTCGTCCCCATCCCGCTCGGCACCAGTCAGCTCGCAACCTGGCGAGCCGTGCACCAGAAAGGACATCACCTTCACCGTCACTTCTGAGTGAATGACCGTGGACTGCCTTTATGGACGAACAATGAACTGAGCCGTATGGAAGGATTTTGAATCGATTCCGAAGTCCGCCTTGTGTTTTTTCCTCCTTAAACTGCGACTCCCGTTTTTGGTGTTCTGGACTTTCTTTCAGAGTGCCATTTGATACACAGGCAGCTTTACACCAAAACCTTTTTGTGCCATGCAAGCGGGTTCCCTCACCTTTGACAGCCATAATCCTCCCCCATGCAGGTAGTACTGCTCCCAGAACTCAAACATGTTTATTCAAACTTTACATAAGGAACAAGTATTAAACACGAAGGACTAAACTCTGCATTTTTACTGTTCTGAGCAGGGACCTCCTGGATTTTCTTGCACATCACAGATTTCTGGTGAAAATCCACTCATTCGCTGAGCAAATTCCACTAATTAATGCCTCTGCTGTCACTCAGCGGCCTGTGTGGTCCAATGAGGTGATAGATGTAATCACAGCCTTACTCCCTGCTGTTCCCTTTCATCTTCCATCACGTACAATACACATGCAGCCGAGAGACTCACCAAGCTTTCCAGACCAAGTTATCTATATGTCAGTCATTAAATGTGTTTACATCTCAGAGTGACCTGATGTCTGAGCTGTTTGATCACAGCGTTCAATTACCCGAGCTGCTGAAGTTTGATTGCTCCTCTTGGGCCATGAAATCGGGCCAAAAGTGGACAAAACAGGTTGATTTGTCACTGTGTGTGTGTGCGTGTGTGCGTGTGTTAAATGCTGCTCACTGTTGCTGCTGGGCTCCTCCGCAGACTTGTCGCTCTCTCCGTCGGCGTCCTGTTCGGCGTGCTGCAGGCTGAGCTTGTGGCACACCTCGAAGGCCTGGCCGACCGTCCGCACAATGCGCATGGCCTGCATCTGGCAGAGGGACAGAGGGAAGGCAGACTTGAGGCTCCGAGCTCGCCACTCGATGTTTCAAGCTCTAACACCACAAACTACAAAACCAGAGAGCTTTATTTTGTATTGCAAATATAATGTACGGTCGATGAAGCACTGAGACGTGTTGTTACAACAACAAAAAAACACAAAAAAGCAGGATTCATTCAAACGTAAGTGTTTACAGGTTGGGGGTGAGGTGGTGTTTGTGCATCTATACACATCACCAAGAGATGGTAGAGTTTTACTCTTGATATACAACTGAACAAATATTTGACCTTTACTTTGAACCAAACAAAACCACCCAACCTGGACAAGGGACGACACAAAAATCAGAACACTTTCAAATGTGCCTTGACTCTCGTGGTTCTTAATCTTAAGTATCACAAAACTCTTATGCGCTCGCACAATTTCCCTTCACCACAAAAATGAACGTTTCACAGTTCGCATCCAACGGGCATGTGGCGGAGCCCTCCTCTGGTTCAGAGGAGGCGATCGTTGTCACACTTGCGATTCGATTCCGCTCGACGGCTGCCTGAGGAGCACCACATATCCGAGCCAAGACTGCAGCACCTTGAAAAAAAATGAAGCTTTAACTGAAGAAGGGGGGAAACGGAGGTGTGGTCACTGTGGCCTTTAAATGTGTCTCTTCTGTATTCAATGCAGCTCGTGGCTTTGCAGAGCCTTGGAGTACTGTATTTTTTGGACTATAAGTCGCCCTTTTTTTATTTTTTTTAGTTTGAAGGGAGGTGCAACTTATACTTGGGGGTGACCTATATGTGAAATTACAGTAACTCCCTATTCTGTAATTTCACACTTTCGTTATTTTTACACTGCTAACCGCAAGAGGCCGCGTTAAGTTTGTGTACCATATTTTCCACACTATAAGGCGCACCTACAAACCTTCAATTTTCTCAAAAGTGGACAGTGCACCTTATAATCCAGTGCGCCTTATATATGGACCATTATTGAGCCACAACAGGTCTCGCAACTACGGTAAGCAGCTGCGAACTTCAGTTTCATTTGTGTGTTCATGTAAAGACCCCAAAAGGTCTCCTATTAAGAGACACACTTACGATGCAGAGTTTAAACTCAAGGCGATTAGTCACGCAGTAGAACACGGGAAGCGAGAGAATTTAACATTAACAAATCAATGGTGCGGAAGTGAAGGAAGCGACAAGATGACCTACGCCAAGTAAAGAAGACTGTTTATTCAGTTTGGGAGTGAATGGAGTTGTGAGAATACTGGTTTGTAATCTATTAATAAAGTTTCACTGACCTGTCTGACTGTTTTGTTGACATTCCCTTGAGTGCAGCTCCATTTAATGGATGCATAAAGTAACCCCAGCCTCTACTGTAGCATCTATTCTATGCGCCTTATAATGCGGTGCGCCTTATATATGAACAAAATCTTGAAATACGCCATTCATTGAAGGTGCACCTTATTATCCAGTGCGCCTTATAGTGCGGAAAACACGGTACCTATGAGAGGTGCACAGTACTCACGGTACACATCAGTGCCCAATCATAACGGTTCCTTCTATTCTAGAATTTCTACACGACGGTACTACCGTGTATTACTACTACCCGGTGCCAGTTTCCACGAGTAGCGGCCGCCTTGCCTCTCCTTCTTCTCACTACACGCTTCTCTCTGACAACCAACCCACACAGCTAATAACGCAACCTAACTACACAACTGCTGAATGATTGGCTGTTTTCCGGGTATATGATAAGCTGTTTCCACACGCTGGGTCCACTCACTTGTAAGCTGATTGGCTTTTTGCGTGTTTCTACCAGCAAGAACAAAGTCCATGAAGACAGCGCCGCTTCGATATGTAATTTGGTGGGGAAAAAAACCCAACAACTGTCTCGCCACGCACAAACAACATGGCTTTAAAAACCAAACACATACTCTGCATGGCAGAAGCACCAGGCCGAGTGGCGAGTCTGCCGCCACGGCGGTGTCGGTGTTCGTGGCACTACAAAAAGAAAAAAAAAAAACTTCAAAAGTCACATTTGGAACTCGCTTTTGTTCATAACAATACTTGTTTCAGTCTAATTCTTACTTCACCAGTGTTATATTTATTATGCACCAAATAAGTAGTAATTGATGAGTATTTACATCTTGCAGTTCATTAAAAGAATAATAATAATTGGAAAAGAAGGGTACGGCATCATGATACGACCCTGAACCGTGATACTTTGTTTGGTATAGTATCGCGACAACTCTAGTATTTACACCTTCTGTACCCCAGAAAATGTAACATTACCAGAAACTTTAAAAGCAACCGAGGACTGGCAAAAAATACCACCAAAAAGAAAGTTGTATTCTAAACATTGCAAGATTGTTACGTGCCTCATTGTTAACACCTGTCTCCTTTCCCCTCGAGTGCCACACCTCCACCTCGTCATGCCCAGATCTGGCCCTCCATGGTCCACACCCACTTCCCATCGGTCCACACCTGAACCAATCCGCTGGTGCTGCTCGGAGGGCGAGGACATAAAAGCCGCCAACAATCAGAAGGAAAGGAGGCGACTGCGTGCTCGAGTGTTGTCTCAATTGCTTGGTGTGCTGCTTGCTGATTGACTGTGCCTCGTCCTACAATAGCAGTTGGTAGGGTTTACTCTAGAGAGACATAATAGCTGTAGGAGCTTGGATTTTGTTTAGATTTTTTTCTTCTAAACAGTAAATTGTCCCATAGTGTTAGTCCTATGTGGTTTTGAGTTTAGATTAAGAGTAGACTTAGGTAAAGGTAGTCTTGTGTTGGGATAGGCTGAGGTTTTTTTTTTTCTTCTTCTTCTGGTGCGTTTGTCACCCTTAGTTATGGTGCTGTTTGGTTTTGGATTGTTTTCAGTTTTGGCTTTATTGTTTTAAACCGCATCGCCACCCCCAACACAGTTTTATTTTCCAGCTGCTGTTTTATTAACCTGACTTAAACTTACAATAAATTTCAGAATTCCTTGGTTACATCTTCCAGCCCCACTCTTTTTTTTGTTACACCCTTCAACCCGGGTTCCCCAAATGAGCCGGGTCGTAACAAAGATGCAAGTTGTGAAATATGCAACCGCAAACAGTGATCGAGCGGCAGAAAGAAAGTTTGGAGTGAGCGGGAATCTCATGAGGGACTGGTGGAAAGCAGTGGTTGACAAAGGGAGAACACAGCTTCGCGGTAACCGGGAGAATGCGCCATGCCACTCTCCAGGAAGTCATTTGATGGGCTCGACAAAGCCGGGGCTTTGGTGACAACTGAAACCATCCTGTCAGGATTCCGAAAAGCCGCGATAGTCATTGGAATTGCAACTGAGGAGTCTGACAAAAAACTGACGCTGAACACGAAGCGGTGTTTCGCCTTCCTCCAGAGTTGGTGGAGCTTCTTGGGAGTGACATTCAGGATGAAACGTTAAATGGATTTGGTGATTTGGAGTGAGCTTGGTCGTTTGTTATCTTGTTCATTATGACTTGTCGTAATGTGTTACGTTGGCATACCAGAAACATTCACAGTTCAGTGTCTATTCTATTTGGTGTTGCTGACTGTGCAACAGAAGCAGACCATATTATAGACCATATTCACTTTGTTTATCTCTAATTTATGAATATTTTAAATCACCTTTCAAGGTAGAATATCTGTATTTTAGTCTCGGATTTTCTCAAAACTTATAGTCTGGCGCAACTTATGTATGTTTTTCTTCTTTATTATGCATTTTTTTGGTTGGTGACACTCCAGAACAACGTATCGTCTGAAAAAGAGTGTTAACTGCTAACCGGAAATTGGATTTATGATCAAATTTAAAAACCAAACCGATCAACTGTGATGTCATAATCAAAAGAAGAAAGATGAAATAAACAATGAACGGAATACAAAAATCACATTTGTACGGAGCGGAGTAAATGAAACCACATGGGGAGCAAATCTACACATTGACTGGACTGAAGTATTGATATACCCTCACCCATTTAATAATGATAATCATCATCATTATTGTGATTAAGACTGAAAATAAGAAAAAAAGAACTAAGAAGAGAACTTAACTAGTCAAGCCCATGAGCTTTGACCAGAAATCAACCAAAGTCAATCTCTTTCTTTCACCCACTAACAGTGTGAATGTGACAATAGCAAAAGGATCAGTAAAGAACTGCAGTCCCACCTGCACTCCGGCCATTTAGACAAAAAAAGTGCCAAAGGAGCACGCATTTAGACGGGGGAACTTTGCGAGTGGGAGGAGCGTTGCCCAAACTGTCAGGTTATCAGGTAAAACCATCTTAAGACACGTTTTTGAATGTAGAGAAGACTATGGTTACTGGTCAGTGCTTTTCTTCTGAAGGCTCACACTCGTGTTTTGGTGAGAACCTTCAGTGTTTGGCATCATTGTGAAAAAGCCAATGGACTGGTTTGGAATTGCAGGCTGTAGTGGTTTCACAAGAAAGCATCTGTGGGACATTGTGTGTGATAATGCATTCTACTTGTACAGGATACAATTATCATAGATAGTCCCATGTGTAAACCTCTTTCCAACCTTCTTTTTTGATTTGAAGACATTGCACCTAAAGGAGTTACTGGAGCCGTCTCTGGCAATGTAGCTGAAGATCTTCAAGTCTTGGGAGTCATGAGAGACGTAGAATATTCTGGAAAACAAAAAAAAAGTAACACTGAAATGATTAAAGAAAATAACACTGCATTTTTTTTGTTTCATCTTCAATTTGACCTCTGACAAATATTCTCTCTCACTGCTTTGTCTCATGCGAGTCTCGCTCAGCTTTAAAAAAAAAAATATGCAAAAACGGAGGACTAGTTATGACACTGTCAGATCTCATGAGCTGAAACACAAAGACAAGGCACATTTTAAACGCGGTCTCCTGGTGAGGTGTAGTTTCACCACCAGTGTATCCATAATTTACAACACACAAAGCACACAAAAAGAAGATTGACTCTTGACTCAAAGGAAAACAATTTTAGCACTTAAAAGAAGTTGTTAAAAATTGCACCTTAAAACAAACGTGACAACATGCGTTTTAGAGTTGACCCAGAAAATTACCCATGGCTTTTATTTTCAAGGCTCCTGCTTCTCTATGCTGAGGAGAGTGTATTTGTTCCTTTCATCGTTTGGCTTCATTGTAATTTTTTGGGAAGTGAACCATTGCGGAGGGGGCCCAAGGCCCCTTTTCCGGGGGTGATTCTGGTGGTCTCTCAGGAAAGACTGACTGGTACTGGTCTGAAATAACCATACCCAGGTTGGCGAGCACCTTCTGATGTAAAGGTGATCGGATAAAGGCTTCATTCCAAAAATCATTATAAAGATATGAAGAGTGACAATTACTTTACTAAGAAGTGTCATGCATTTGATTACAAATTCCATCTCAGAATAAAACACCTCCCTGTAACGAACTGACATACTTTCAAGTAGATGTGCTCCTCTCACAACATGCACCAGCTATGGATTATTCATTGCCAATGTAAATGCATTTTGCACTTATAGAAGCCCATTAACCCTGTGATGTAAAACATGCCAGGAACCTTAAGGCACATCTGAGACGCACCCAGACGGCGTAATTGCAGAATATTATAAAAAAAAATCAGATATCATGTGCAACATGTTTACAATATTTCCTTTCTTTTCCAACTTGTTTTTGAAACACAATAAGCCAATGTGCTTTTGTGCTGTTCTTTGGTTTTTCGCTACCACCTGCTTTTTAGTGTTGAGTCTTCCACACTGTCTATATTCATCTCGCTGGGCGGGGAGAGGCTCAGGTAGAGCCCGGTCCGGCCACTCCTTTGACACTTTTGAATCGAGTGCATGGAAGCTGTTGGGAGGCAATGAAGACATTCTGAGAGACAATGTCAGAGAAAGTGAGCAGCTTCAGACACAGCGGATCGCTGTCAGGGACATTTTTTCCGACACCGTCAGCGTTTCATTGTCACAACTCAGGCGATTCCCACCTTCTGTTCTGATTGTACCAACGACGCCCACCAATTCCCACCCCCTACAGAGCATTTGGGAGTCGCATGGAGTGAATACTTTGAAGGCGATGCAAAGAAACGCACTTGCAGTTTTTCGCCAAATAGGATCAGTCAGGTTTAGTTTTTTTAATCAGCCCTAAAAAAAAAAAAACTCTCGACAGAAATAAAATAACAATTGGAAGTGGGGAGGGTGTTACGCCCGCTGCCTACAGTAGGGTGTAGTGCATCTTCCTCCACTCCCTTCCTCTCCGTGTTTTCCCTGTCTCCCTTTCAGGTGGGCGTGAACCAGGTACAAGGTTCACATGTGTTTCCAATTGGCAATGTCTGTGGCTGGCTGCTATATAAACCTGTGCAGTCTGCTGCTTGTTGTTGAGCTGGTAACACTCCTGTGTCACTTCCTGTTTTGGGATTATGCTGCTGTGCTGAATGTTTCCATTGTGTGTGATTGTGCTGCTGACAGTCTGCCCACCTGTCCTGTCAACACCAGCTCCTGTTGGTTCCAGCCCTGCCTGACTCTGCCACTCCAGGTCTGCCCTCCATCTTCCTTGGCCTGTCCTGGGGAAGCTGCCTCAAAGTGTTTGTACTCACCCCAGGTTCCGATTGTGTTCCTCGTTTGCCTTCTATCAGTTTTGACCCGTGAGTGGGTTTCACTTTTAGTTAGTTTGCACTCGTGGTTTTTGCATTTGGGGTGTTTTATAAATTCTTTACCATTTTGTGGTCACGTCTTGTTCTGCACCCGAGTCCCTACCTGTCCCGTAACAGAGGGAGTCTGCCTTTGGTTGGTTGTCTGAATGCTGCCACCTGCTATACCAGCCTGACAGAAGTTTCCTGAGTCACTGACCTGTATATTGGATCCTGCATGATCAGCATTTTGCTCTCGTCCCACGTCCACTCTTTTCTCTGTGGATGGAAGTCAGTGTAGGGAAGGCAGAAACAAATTGAAACAACCATCCCCGTTTGTCTGTGCCATTTCCTTTTTTCCACCAAGACTTGACTTTCTTTACAACTAGATGAACTGCTTCTCTCACAGTAAGGGTCCTGCTGGAAGTGGAAGTGAGGTAATTTTCATTTGACTTTTTGTCAGGAAGGTAAGAAAGGGAGGACCCAAATGCAAGTTGAAGGACACTTAAGGCAGTCTTTAACACATGATGAAATACAAGGTTTATACTGTTCTAAGACAAAGGATTGACCAAAAGGGACATTACTACCAGAAACGGTGATTAAAAATAACAAGATGGTGACTCAGCCTCTAAACGGATATAGATAGTTTGGGGTATTTGAGCACACAGGAGGCTGGGATGAGACAAGTGGGGAATAATCGGGGAGAATGAGTGGGTGAGACACAAGGAGAATGAAGGCAGAAGCCCTCCAAGTCAGAGGGAGGATTGTAGACACAGGACTTGAACACAGCTATAACTAGGGAGGACTCACCTTCTGTTTCTTCCTCAGCATCACTTTGACTCCATCCACAGACACCACGATGCTCACCTTCTTCTTCTTGATGTTCTTGGCTTTGAATTCATACTGCAAGAAAGTGAGCGTCAAAGAAATGAGTTCATTCAGAATCACTCTGTCAGAACTGTGTATCGACTGTATGAACTTTTAACTGATTGCCAAGCGTCTCTTTTCCAGCCATGCTGCCACTGTTCCTGCAGTAGCCTTCATAGCTTGCCAATTCCTTGGGTTGATATCATGTACACTGTTCTGCTGTAAACACATGCGGCTGTTTATTGGTGTAAGAGATGTTCTGCTTTAATTTAGACTGAATTCAGGACACAATCGCTGTCCAAATCTTAATGTATCACAGTTTGTTTTAGAAAGAATGGTAACTTAGCAAAAAGGACAGAAGGTAGGAAAAGGATTTAAAAAAAAAAAAAAAAAAAAAAAATGTGAGAAGGATGCTACTGCGGCTCCTTCAGGACACAAATGGCTGTGCTAAATTAAACAGCAGCATCTAAGTAATCTAAGTAAAGGCTGGGGATGTGGGGTTTGTCTCCACTCTGTTTGCTGAGTGGAGCACAACAGCTGTGCCCACGCTTAGTGAAAAACACGTTTCCACCTTGTCAGCTGGCCAAGCGCTCTGTTGAGGAACTTGGCCAGCCCAGCCTGTCGGCTCCAATCAGTGTCTCCCTTCCACGGGGCGGCACCAGTCCAGCAACCGGCCATCAAAGGCCCGGCAGCGGCAATGGCCACGGTCGGTGGCGCAGCTCGTGTCGCAGAGCGCACACGCCAGCTCCTGACAGATGACAACACCGAAGCAAAAATCGGCGCATTTTTTTTCAGAGAAGAAAATGTTGTGTTTGGTGCAGAAATACACTTACTGAAGACTGCCACACTTGTTTGATATATTGTTCAGTCATTATTCCCTTAACGAATTCAGAGATATTGATAACAATGCGGAAATGGATGATAAAAAAACAAAGCATACCGCAAAATGGTGTTTTGGCACTGGCTTCTCACTTATCGTTAATACTGTTTCACTGCGATAACAGCTCTCACTCACTTCTGCCAGCTGTCTTTGGGACTTCAGCGATTTCTCTCTGACATGAGGAACAAGGATGAATTCATTGCAGTTCATTCAATCTTTTGCGACATGAAAACTGTGCATGTTGATCCTGCCTTACTTAAAGGGGCCAAATTATGCTATTTTGACTTTTTTCAGCTGTTCACAGTGTAATAGTGTTGAAAGCTCATTCAGACTAGTGAGCAGCGACATTTTCCCTGTTCTGTTTGGTTGGTACTGTGACATCAAATGGAAAGTTCAGACAGTTTTTCTAAACTGTGCCACTCACAAAAGAGGCATCTCTCCCCA
Organism: Malacoctenus gilli; assembly: GCA_032164315.1. Lineage (NCBI taxonomy): Eukaryota > Metazoa > Chordata > Actinopteri > Blenniiformes > Labrisomidae > Malacoctenus > Malacoctenus gilli. The sequence goes on along the minus strand of JASSRZ010000083.1, from coordinate 13,884,201 downwards.
CTGGAGCGGGCAGACCTCCCCAAACACACACAGTGAGTGTCTGATTTTAGATCAAAGGCTGCCAGGTGTGAAAGTAAATATCTAAAAAAAACAAACCCAAATGGTCTTTAGTCAGAGGCTGAGAAGCTGATAGGAGGAGGGCAATGGATGCAGGAGTGCATAAAATGAGGAGGTAATGAGAGAGCTGCAATTATGTAAGGACCTCCTGGAAAACGTGACCTTTTAGTGGAGTCGCACGAAGCCAGTGGGGAACAATTCGGGATGCAGGGATGGTCAGAGACAAGCAGATATGGCACTTTGGGTTGTGTTCGTCTGGCGCAGTGCTGAGACGTGGAACTGAGTGAAGACCGGTCATGGCCTAATAAAGTCCTCCCTGACGTCCGTTTCTGTGTTGTTTCGCTTCCTGTCGTGAGCCTCATCTGTTTGTGCCTGTGTGAAATGGCCCGATCGTGCCCGCCTACCCTGGATCCATGGCGAATAAAGTTTCAGTCTCTAATTATACTGAACCGAGTCCTTGGAGAGCTGATTAAACAGAGGAAAGGTTTGGAGGGAGGTGGGAAGGGGAGGGAAGGAAGGAGGAAGGGTAGAAAACGCAGAGCCAGGAAGAGACGCTCGTTCGGGGTTTAACAACAAGGATTCGGAGAAAAATGATCGCACCCAGATGAAGCAACTGCTCTGATGAGATAGATGAAAGGGAAGAGTCCAAGTGTGAGACCCCCAAAAAAGGAGGTGTTAAAATGTAATTTATCCTTATTGCAGGGAGCTTGTGGGGGAAAAAAAACTCTGTGCAAGCCACAGGCACTGATAATGGTATTTTCCAGGAAGCAAATAATGTGACAGGCTGATTCAGTGTGAGGTGACTGAGCAGAATTTTTTTTTTTTTTTTTTACAAATCACCCTGCCAGAAAGACACAAAGAGCCAGATGGATAGACAGATCTGCAGCATAACACAGGTTTATATGTGTTTTATGTGATTTCAAGGTTCAAGTGAGGCCACAGCTCATGTTCCAACTCAAGTCCAGTTCTGAAAGTTCAACTGGGCCTTATAGAGTTGTCACGATACCAAAATGAGTAACCACGATACTATACCAAACAAAGTGACCGTTTTGGGTAGTATCACAATATCTTCTTCTTCGTCTTCTTTGTCTTCGTCTTCTTCTTCTTCTTCGTCTTCGTCGTCTGTTGTATCAATGACTTAGAATGTTTGTTGCATAGTAACCATAACACTGGTGAAGTAAAAATTAAACTGAAACAGATATCGCCATGAACAAAAGCCAAAATAGCTCCAAATGCAACTTTTGGAGTATTTTTTTGTTTTTTTAAAATTGTGGTGCCGCTGACGCTGCTGCTGCTACCGCAGCAATCACCGCTCATGCCCAATGCTTCTGCCATGCCGAGCGTGTTGCATGCCTTTGTTATCTGAAGCGGTGCTGCTTGTGCACGGCAAGACAGCTTGTTTGGGTTTTTTTGCCGAACTATTTATCGTGGCGGAGCTGACTTGATAGACTTTCTTCTCGCCGGTAAATACACTCAAACAGCCAATCAGCTTTTAATACAGGTGGGCCCAGTGTGCGGAAACAGCCTATCATATCCCCAGACGTCTCTTGCAAGCCGCAAGCAGCCAATCATTCAGCTGCTGTGTAGTTAGGTTGCAGTAATAGCCGTGTGGGTTGGTTGACAGGGAGAAGCATGCGGTGACACGCCGGGAGAAGAGAAGAGGCGGCCGCCAGTGGCGGAAACTGCCACCGGGTCGTAGTAATCCACGGTAGTACCATCGTGTATAAAATCTAGTATAGTAGGAACCGTTATGATTTGGCACCACGGTGTACCGTGGGTACCGTGTGTACTGTGCAACTCTAGTGGTTAGTGGCGACCTGTCCAGGTTGTATCTTGCCTTCACCTGTTAACAGCTGGGATCAGCTCCAGAATCTCCCACGACCCATAGCCGAAATAATAAGCGGTACAGACAATGTGATGACAGACGAGGAGTGTGTAAAGTGTGAGGGCTTCACGCACCGCTACAAAGGCAAAAAAGCCCCAAATGAACTTGACAGTACTGTGAGAGCTCCCACGAAGCTCGTAAATAATTAACAGTTCATGTCATCATTCTGCTGCAGCAAAATGAGTTTTTCGCATCTTCACCCAAACTCTAAAAGGCTCAGAGTTGTCCTAGAGTGTAAACTGGATTTGAATATTCAGACTTTAATGCAGTTGTATTGTTGAGATTGTTTCCCGGTATGAAACAATTAAAAGCCCACCACGTGCCCGCCCAGAGCTGCGGCGCATCGGGTGAGGAAATGCTCGGAGATAAAGACGCTTTTTTTTTTTTTTTTTTTTTTTTTTTTTGTCCTTTCACACGACAGATTTTGGAAATTTTTCCTCTCGAGTACATTAGAAATTTAGGGGAGACATCATTTCTGGAATAATTCATGTGCTGTGCTTAAAAAAAAAAAAAAGTCTTACGACTACCGCTTGAACCTAAACAGACTCAACGCCTGAAGTGCGCAAAAATGCTTGCTTGGGAGATTTTGCATTAAAAGCCTTGGAGCCCTTTCCTCTGGTGCTGACGGAGAGTGCTGCAGGAAGCAACACACTGGGAAACACTGACAGCGTTCGCTTCAAAATCTCTCCCAGGCTGCTGGTGCGCATTTAGGCTTTCGAACTCATCCGTCTTCCCAGACGGCGTGGCAAATTTTAGCCAACGTTCCTCCCTGCAATCCATTATGAAAGTGTCAGACAGAGCAGTGACGGCTGTTGCTACGTGCACAAAATGAGAAAGGGGAAAGGAGAAAAAACCAAACAAACAAAAAAAAAATGCAGATCTCAAGCGGTGCGTCCGAACCCACTATAAATGTTGATTTAGTTGCACAGGCGAAGAAAAATAATACCAGATTAAACCCGGAGGAGACAGGAGGCCATTCACTTTTTATTAGTAAATCCCTAGCAGGCCGAGACAATAGGATCCTGTGTGACAGTTGCAGAGCACTTTCTTTTTGTGACATAAATAATCAACCATGACAGAAAAAAAAACAAAAAACAACCACATGATCACTGCGAAGTTCACAGTGTGGCGGTTTACCACGCTGCAATTTACCTCTACTGCAATTTCATTAAATGGTCAGTAGTTAATAGTGCAAAACCCTTCACACTGGAAGTCATATTCGCACACTCACTTGTTCGCAAACGACTGGGAGCAATTTCGAGATCAGCGTCTTTGCTCAAGGACACTTCAGCCCCTTTCACACTGAGAAATTACACGACGGCACAGGTTGGCGTTGGATCGGTGTCATCAGATGGCCAGGAAACGCGATTCGCACAGACCAGTGAAGGCAGCGCTGGTGTGTGTGGTTAGTCAGTCGGCTGTGGTCACGGAAGAGGAGATGCAACTTCAGCGTGATGTCTCAAAAGGGATCTTCTACGATCTCGGTGATATTTTTATTGACCTCTTCGTCTGCTCCGGGGGTGAGCAGCTCACGCACCTTTCAGTATCGGCTCCTCAGCTACAGCCGAACAAATTATTGTTGAAATGACGTCAAACTATGGGGGAGTTTTTGAGTCAATCTGCAAAAAGACAGACAGGTGATTCGAGGTATTTATAGCACGTATACTGCGAGTAAAACTCCCCCATTGCACCTGCCAACATATGTAAGAAACAGGCCACTGCCTTTTTTTTTGGTTCAAGCTTCAGAATATGTCTTTATACAGGTTTCGAAAGAAAACTCGTGAGCAGACAAATTTGTTTTCCCCCTACTCTGAAAAGATATTTTTAGATGGAGTAAAAAGGCATGAATGACATTCAGCAAACCAAATCGGGGTGGAAGAATTCGAGGGCAACCCCCAGCTCCCCCCCAACAATCCTGAAAAGCAGAGGAATGCAGGAGGGGGTGCACTGTGGGTCCTTGATATTCCCCGTTGTACCACTGAATCCATACAGGAGGCCACAATAGGCTCTATAGATGGCAACCTAGCAACCCCTTCATTAGAATTCGCAGGATTTGGGGACTTTTTTTTCGCAGCTGTTTTTTTTCCACCCCCCTCCCAAATTGGTTACACAAAGAGATGACTGTTGGAAGCAGAACTGAGCTGAGAAACACAACAGCTGTCCCCCCAGAGCACAGCATGTAAAGAGAAAGTTCTCGGAAATCGGCGGGGAGGAACCCTAATAACCGTTAACCATCGCAGGCCATGTTGGATAAAACACAGAACAAGAATAACCCTGAACGTCAAAGATATTCTACTTCAAACTGAAATTACAAAATAAAATGCAAAGGATGTTCAAAATGTTTCGGTTTTTCTTTAATGACCATAAAAAGGGCAGTTTCCCTGTATCAAATGTGTTTAACCTTGCTTATTTACATTTTGTTTCATAAAAAACATAAAAAATCATTTTACAAAAAAATGTTGTACTCTAAGCGTCAAATTTTGGAAGATTCACCACACAAATAAGAGCTTTTTGCTCTCTCCATTTTTTTCCAACGGGTACCTCGTCTTTGCGCTCGGAGTGAGCGTCACCATCACTTCCAGAGGTAACTGGCACATTCTCATCATTAGTCAGCAGGGAGTGCATCTAAGTGAGCAATTACTTTGACAGCAGCCCCACACCGTGACCTTGTCCCAGATCAGAAGTAAAAGGGGGGATTCCCAGGTATGAACATCATCCGGGAGCCAGACAAGGAAGCCAAACGAAAGGGGGAGAAGGTGTTTTTGTGTGTGGCCTGCCGCTGTGCCGATTTCTCCCCCATGTGCTGTTATTATGGATTGAACTCCTGGGCTCTCCATGTGTTGGCAGCCCCCAGTGAGCGGCAGCAGCAGCAGCAGCAGCAGCCGTCTCCTGAAGGAGAGAGCGCGCAAAGAGAAAACAGCCCACTTAACAGCCCGCCGAATGGGGACTCTCTCCATGACACCGGGCTTATAATCAACACGGGAATAAAAAGCACAAGCAAAAAAAAAGAAAAGCAGGCTTTTATTGTGAAATCTTCTTGTTTTCCAGCAAGCAGCTGAAGGACTTTGGCGCCTCCGCTGCCAATCTCTCCTCAGCTCTTTTTCAGCGTGTTTCAGGTGTTTCTTCCGTGATAATCTCACAGTGGACACATAAGCAACTGCAGCTGGCACTGACCCTGCCATCAGCTCCATCTGGGAGCTGCAGCTGAGACCTTTCTCGATAAATGGCTTTCATTACTTCCACTGCAAGTCTGCGTATAGCAGCTGACAGACGGAATTGATCAATCACGTCCTTCGTTCATATGTTGGCACGGAGACGGGGGGGGGGGGGGGGATCAAAGCCCCTGAACTCTGGGCAGTGGGCACGACGCATCACGTGCCCCCACCTTTGGTTGATCATCAGGACGTCCTCCTGTCTCAGATTAAAGTGGTCGGAGTAAAAACACGCCCCGGATGGAAAACAGAAAGCTGGATGTGAGTTCCTCTGAAGAAGGGATTGACCAGACTTGAAACAGAACTGTTTCAAGCGGGGGGAGGGGGGGCAGCTCAGCCCCTGGCAGGCACTCCTCCCAGCGTTAGAACCACTCGTGAGTGCAAATGGGCCCACGTTTGAGCGAGCTTCTGATGGGCGGAGAGAAAGGACAGGCAGTCCCAGAGCAACAACGGCAGCCACTCAGGCCTCATCACGTGGCAAAGCAGAGGAAACACAAAGGAAAACCTGAGCGTGCCAAAAACTCAGTCTCAACATTGAAAGGGCAGAAAAGTGCTGCAAGGAGGTGTGGGCCTCTTTCTGGTACACAATTTCACAACTTGAAATAGCCTGCATCCAGATCGAGTGTAGAATTAATAATGATCTCATCAGTGTCTCAGGCCTGAGAAACTGAGATGAGCTTCAACATGTTGAAAAAACAGAGAATTATTTGGGCGCGTCTTGACATCAGCATATGTAAAATCTGCAGCAACACGCACAACATCTCTTGGCAGATGAAAGCCATTTCAGTCGAGACTGACTCAAAACTGACTCAACTGTGCATTCAAATCGACAAACATTTCATGTCAACACAAGCGTTTCGGAGAAAAAAGTTCACACAAAACCACCAAGAACACAGTTTGCACACGCTGTTCGCCATGCCTAAAGTGGCACTTTTCCCACATTTTCCCAGTATTACCTACTCAGTGTAACTCCACTCGTGCTGCGATTCCATGGAGGCCAAGTAAGGCTGAAACCTTGACACAGAGCCTTGCGGGCCACTGTCCAGCTGAGTGACATCACCTCATTCACAAAATATAAGAACAGTCCATATCTTTTTTTTTTTTTAAAGGTCTGCATTTATTCTTAAGTATTGTCATCATCACTGAATATGGCATTTTGTTATAGGATGAATGCAATTTTATTTTATTTATTTAATCTTTTAGAATAACTGTGACCATCACCTGCCCTCACTGGCTTCTTGCCATCTTGCTGGAGGTCGTCATCGGGTGAAGAGGTGCACAATGAGGGGCGTGGAAGAAGGATAAGATAAAGAGGGGAGGGAGTGAAAGGAGTGGGGTTACAGAGGGTGGTAGTGGTTGCGAGGGTGGGGGGGGGTAGGGCACTAATCAAAGAGTTAAATAACGAGTCGGTGCCAAGCGTGCTATGAGTTAGATGGTCTGCATGCAGTGTGTATCCAGTCCAGTATCTAGAGCTAGGGGAGGATGTGCAAGTAGAGATAGGAGTGAATAAGAAAATGATGCGAGAGTAGACACAGGATATACACTGAGTCATATTTTCTGTGGCCATTTAGCAGGGACCTGACGGGAGTGTGGCATGGTAATAAAATTGCCAGTGAGTTTATCCTGCGACTACCAGGTGATAGTATCTGATGTTTGTGGAATGATGAGCATTCTTTGTTCATGTGGTGGGGGGGACTAACCATAAGAACCAAAGCCCAGGGCCAGGCAGAAACCAATGGTGACAGGTCAACTGGGTAACCACAGAACAAGAGAGGTGTAGCACACGAAGCCTGCTCCAAGCATCCATCCGTCCACCGGACGCGACCCTGAGCCCTGTCCAGAGGACGAAGCCGTCCACCCTACATCCGGGACCGACGGTGTGGTCAAGGAGATACGGGACATGTGGTGCCCCTCTCACCCTCTCCTCTTCATTCCTACCACCACGGCCACCCCAGGCTCGCACAAGCCCCGGCACCCCCAGCCCCCCGCCCCATCCAGGGCCTGAACCGCCACAGCCAAAGAAGCCAAATGGGACACCGGGCAGTGACCCCAGAACGATCAACTGGGACCGGCAGCAGGGAAGATGGAAATGGAACCATGGCTTGCCTCAGACCCCCATCACCTCGATGCAGAGCAGCCATAGCAGGCCAGCGCCTGAACACTCAGGAACACCCTCATCGTCTCCCCCAGGAGGTGACGCAGAGAAGCCCCCCCCCAGCCCCACCCGAGGCTGCAGCGAGTCCCAGACAGGGGAACGCCAGCCCGACATAACACCCTCCCAAGGAGGAGGCCCGGACAAGAGCCCGAGACCAACCCCACCAGCCAACGAGCGCCAACGGACAGCAGCCCCTTGAGAACTGTCCACATCGATCGCACATCTTATTATCTCTGTTACATGCGCAGCATAACTTGGTAAAACAAGTGATGCCAAAAAAACATAAAATCCCATTTGTATCAGTTTGATTCAACAGAAGTAATGAACAGAAGAAACTGGTCTGACGTGATAGATAATTTGCCTGCCGGCTGCAGACTGCAGCATTGTGTCACGGAGGGGGTTCGGACCCAAATACACGCCGGACCAGAGCTCAGGTCAATGGTGTTTATTGAACCCGACAACA
>JASSRZ010000083.1:13846874-13876329 GCA_032164315.1 Malacoctenus gilli | reverse complement strand
TGTGTGTGTGTGTGTGTGTGTGTGTGTGTGTGTGTGTGTGTGTGTGTGTGTGTGTGTATGTGTGTGTGTGTGTTTGTGTTTGTGTCTGTGTGTGCGTGTGTCTCTGTGTGCGTGTGTCTGTGTGTGCGTGTGTCTGTGGATGTCTATCTTCTTCTTTAACTGGGGGCAGGCATTGACGTAGAACGTCTAAACTTCCGCTAGAAGTTGTGTGTGACTTTCTGTTTACCCTTTTTTTTGTAGTTTTCATTTCTGTGTTTCCTACTCTCTGGTGTTTGCTGGTGGCTATCTGCATATTTCCCCCATAATTTTTTCCACCTGTGTCTCATAAAGTCCCACATGAGACGTGTGTGATTGTAATTGTGCGAAAAGAAACAACCTCAACTTCAGTCAGACTACAAAATGAGGTGATTCTTTACTCTTGTGACATCTGACAATGTCATTGCTGTCAATTGATTTTAAAAAGGACAAAAAAGACATACTTTCCCACAATAGAATTTATTGTGAATTTTTTTTCTTTCTTTTTTTTTAATATTTGTTCTTTCTTCGCTGTTCCTCTGACATGAGAGTTTCCATACAGGGAGAGGAGATATTGCACACAAACATCAGAAAGCACTAAGGAGTATTTCTTTTTTTCCACTTGAAACTAAATGCTATCGGTTACATATGAGTTTAAGGGGAAAAAGGGCTGAAAGAATGTGAGATCACAAGACACATATACCACACTTCTGCAGACAAACATTATTAAAGTCCTCCAAAGAGAAAGATAGGAAGAAAGAAGGCAGATAAATAGATGCAGAGAAAAATAGAAGTGCCAAGAAAGAAGACAGAGAAATAGGAGAGATGTCAGTTTGAGTTGAATGTCCCTCTTTTTAACCTATAGGTGTTTACATTTGACGGTGAGGCTGTGGTGTCCATTTGAGGTTTTTTCCTGAAGGAACACTGGAACTGTATCATTTTTTTGTGTGTTTGTTTTTTTATAAACACATGATGTCATCTCTGAGATGTCTGGCGAGGTCAGTGAGTTGATTAAACAGCACCCACGAAAAGCTCCAACACATGTTGATCTAAATGTTTTCTGCATGAGCTAGCCCGGGTCAGAGACTGGCCTCTGTGCGTTTTTTTATGTCTCGTGTTCAAATTAAAAAGTGCTGAGTATCTGCTTGGCACACTCTCCTGTAAATCCCACCCGTCACCATCTCTCACGTCTGTGTGTTTTCTCTCTTTTTACACTCCTGCGAGAAGCTGACCCCTCTCGATCAAGGCTTTCCATTCACCCTCCACACCCACGTCTCCCAGGAAAATCTGCAACGCACCACTGACAAAAGAAAAATGACTAGAGCATCGGTGCAGTGCCATGAGCAGTTGCTCGAGTAGCTGTGAGGATACATCATGTCATAGCGCAGCTCATATCGCCTCTTGTTTTGTTTAGTGATGTTGCCTATTAGTCCTGTTATTCTTGTTGGAAAGCTGAGTGAGCACTCAAAGAAAAAGCGAAAGAAACCAAGAAAATAATTCCTAACATATTTGGATTCATGCGCATTGTCCAACCACCCCATTTGGCCATAAAAGCTATTTATAATTATAGTACAGCGCCGTAGAAAAACAAGACATTTTAAGGTTTATGAAAATATCCTGCTTCATCAGCTTTTACAATGGGAAAAAGCCATCTCCCAATAACTGCTTGATTACATAAAAAAATGGAAACAAGAGCAGAGCTTTATTTTCCTAATTAACTAAACTTTTTTTGTTTTAAATGAAGGGGAACTCTGAAATAAAAGGCAGTCCCTTACAAAAACCTTGGACAAAAGGCAAGTGAGAACATGTAGCGACAGTGTAAAAGTGCCATGCCGACAGTTGAATGAGTTGAACACAATAATTATAAATCTCACAGGAATAAATAGAATTTATACAGCAAAAATAAATTTCAAACAAAAATATACATCAGCAGCGATGCAAACCAGAGAAAAAAGGGTTGATAAGAAAAAAAATTCATGTGTGAATAAAACCAGCGAAACCCTAAAATCGGAGAGAACACTTTCATAACGGTCGTCCATAATGGAGAGGAAGATAGACATCATGTTACTACGAATCGATGCCGGTAAGCATCCCTTCAAGTTATGCCTTCCATCCTGCACAGCTGTGACCAGCCATTCCTAACTGCTTCTTCCACTCTCTTGCACAACCCCCTGCTGCTCACACCATGTCTTATACATTCATTTGATCTGCCTAAGGCAATGCAAGTAATGTGTTGTTTTTATCCTTTGGTGTGGATAACAGCTGTTACTTCTGGACACACAAGACAAAATGGGGGGTCTGTACCTTTAAAGCAGGAAAATAGGTTAAAAGCTCTTATGTATTTTTTGTTTCAAGGGATACAAAGGAAAGTCGATACGTCAACAACAACAGTGTCATTATCAGAGGTTCACTGATTCATCACTTTGGCCGATTATTTGGAGTCAATTTTTGAACTGTCATGATCTGCGAAACTGAACTCAGACAGGGGAGGGGGAGGCTCACTTAATTGGTCGACCTCTAATCTTAGGAGAGCTCCACTAGAATCAGAGTAACTAGACACTTATGACCTGGCAGACTTATTCTTTTGGTTTCCAATCTCTGCCAAATTTAATCCACCTGTGTCCTTGAAGCAGACTGGGAACTTTAGGTTGCCATATATTAAACAATGTTCTCCCGATGGACCCTCCTCAAAGTTAAATAGTGTTAGTAGATCCTTGCTGCAGATATTTATTTCATTCTAGCATATAAGTGTTTTCAGCATCTGCTTAGGTTTAATGCTACATGGAGAGCTTCTCTTTACAGACCGATAACCTTTGTAATTGGGTTTACATCTCTATCTTACAAGCTGGGAAAGACTCATCCTGCATGACGACAGTGCTGCTGCTGGCCAACACCATAATGTTCAGCTCCTGCTGCTTGTCATGGGTCTCCTGGTACCACTCCCTCATCACATCAGTGTCGTGGGTTGGAATCAGAGTGACCTGACATTGAGAGAGAAAGGACTTAATAGTGGTTGGTGGTTCAGAACATCAACCTGACAAAACATTCTTTCTGTGTGCTCAGCCTCAAAGTCCACACGCACTCAACAAAAACTGAAATGTCAATGCCTCTCCAAAAGCAATGAGAAAAAAGGACCACTTTTGCTTTGGGATTTTTTTTTTTTTTTTTTTGCAGTTGGAAAATTGAAGTTGTCAGTGTGTAATAAAGCAGTTCAATTGAAGAATGTTTGGAAACAGCTAACAACAGGTTTGGGCTGTCGTATTTTCTTCTAGGGCTGGGCAAGTTTATGCATTATTTTCACATTAACCCATCAATATATCAATGCAGATAATTATTTTATCACGCGTTGGCGGATGTTGTTCACATGCTTTTATTTTGTAAACGTCTGTTGCTAGTGGCTGTGGAAATGGAAGGAGAATGCAGGAGAAAACAGAACAACCATGGAAAAGAACAGTAATGCCACAGAACTTTAACATGGTCACTTTCATTATAAAGACGGCAAATTTGACAGAAACAAAGTCATTTGTTGCCACTGCCAAGCTGAATTTCCTTATCACAGGAGCGCTTCCAGTCTAAACTATCACCTCAACATGAAGCACACTATTGATATGAGCAAACCGTTCAAAAAAGCAGCCAGTGGAGGGACGCTTCGGCAGACTACGTTAAATGCAGTGTGTGAGAGAAGTGTAGACCAACAAAAGCAAGAGAAGCGAACAAATACCATCGCGAAGTGGATAGCTGCAGACCAACATTCTCATCGCCTGTAAGTGAAGTCCCTGCAGTGAAGTGTTTTGTACTTAACTTTTTTCCACCTTTTTTCTCCCTGATAAAAGAGAAATGTTTCTGCTGTTACTCAAGAAGTTGTCTGTTTCCATGTTCTGATTCTGGCTCCGGATTTTATATGTAAATTGTGCTTATTTTTCAAAATGATCAGGATAACGTAAATGCCCTGGCAGTGGTGATAGGCTTGAATTTTTGTATTTACATTTTTGAAGTAGATTTTCACAGAATGTTATGCTACTGCTACTGCTTAATATTTTGAAAATTCTACTAAAAGTGCAATAAACCCTACTTTTGGATTGATTATTAGATTCTGTATATACAGTGCATTTAACTGTGATTAATCAAAGAAATCATGCAATTGATTTTGATTGAAATTTTTAATTGTTGCCCAGCCCAAATTTTTACATATTGAAACGTCACATCAAAACTGGGATTATTGTTTCAGAAGGATGTACTTTCTGACTGTCATGCAATAAAATGAAGGTATTCTGACACTGATACTCGGCACTTACTTGCATGTTGTTTCCCCACTGGGCCTTTCCTTCCAGCAAAGCATCAAGGACAACCCGGCTTGGTTCCTGAGCTGTCTGGTCATTGCCACTGACCACGTAGTAAGAAGAGCGCACATGTTTAAAGAACTCAACATCCACATTTTTTGCACTGCAGTGATTTGGGATGTAAACCAAATCCATGTACATAGGGGGGCAGTTGGGTGAAGATGCTCCACTTGAGGCCTTTCCAGTACCTGACCCACATAAAGACACAGAAAAAAGCAACATTGTGAATATAATATGAAAAATTTGTGCATTGCTGCAGTGAAAAGTAAGAACTGACCTAGTGTATTTCTTGCTCCTCGGGATGCAGAGGTATTGGTTGCATTTTTGGCATCCTTCCCCGCTCCGACCCCCTTCTTTGGAGAGGCTGTCTTTGAGTCCCTTACTTTGGATAGACCGTTCTTCCTGGCTGGTGAGGAGGACTTCTTCATGAGTTTCTTCTTGTTTGACTTTTCTTCTCCATTGGTATTAGCATTGTGGAGGTTTTCTTCGGCCTTGAGGGCTTCTGGGTTGACCATGCACACGTCATGGTGGCCTGAGGATGGAGCTGAGTCCCTGAGTGGCATGGGAGGAGGGTCAGCATGTCGGTACGTCAGGGTTCTGTCGGTTGGAAGGGTTTCAGAGTCGTCTTCTGAGTCAATATTAGCATCTGCTGTGATGGACGGACACTCCTCTGTCCCGGGTGGCACATCTGAATCTGTCTGGGAAGGGGCAGATTCACTGATGGATGTGGGTGGGGTCTCCTCGCATTGTTTGGTGGACAATTTACCACTGGGGTGCGAAGGGCCTCCTCCTGACTTGGCTAAGGGCTTCTCGTCATCCAGTGCATTCTCCTCATTTATGAAGTACTCCAGAGGGTTAGGATTGATGAATGATGGAGAAAGTTCAGTCTTTGGATGGCGATATTCACAAGAAGTGACTAAGCAGAGGTCTACATCTGTCTTGGATGGAGCACAGGGGCTCTTTCTGGTATCCAGGTCCCTGGAGCCACAGGCAGAATAATGCAGACCAGAGGAAAGAGGTAGATATGACAGAGAAGGAAGTTTGGGGCTAACGAGAGGCTTTTTCTCCATCATTGAATCTCTCTCACATTTGAATGCATTTGTGTCCTTTGTTGGAGAAGTTTCGTCTTGCTTTGTAAAAGAATCTGGTGGTGAAGTAGCTTTGAGGGACAAAGGCTGAGTATCACATTTAGTTATGCTGTCCAAGGGTGGTGAAACTGAACTTCCTAAAACTGGGGATGGCTCATTAGACTTGGGAAAATTAGTTAGAGAAGACGCCTTTAGGGTAGTTGGAAACTTATCTCTTTTCTCAGTCACATTAGACACTTCTGTCATTTGGCATGGGGTGGTCACAGAGGGGGTAGACTGTGATGCATCGGATGGTGTTGCAGAATGAGCACGGGCTAAATCTCTTTCTTCAAAAAGTAAAGGATTCTCCAGCACAGACTTGGACTCTCCTGTTGTTTTTACATCAGTGCCATCTGAAGGGCTGTAGTCAATCTCGGTTGGGCCATTCTCTGTTGCACGTGAGCTGCCGCCTAATGAGGGGTGCTCAGGGGATTGCTTACTAAAGTCGAGGGCCAAGGAATGGTCAGGTGACTCCTGCTCAAACTCGATTGACATGGTTGAGTGCTCAGGTGACTTTGTGTCTTGCTCTTGGGTCTTTTGTTTAGTCTTTGGTGAGAGGTCTGGGGAAATGGACATGGGCCTCGGGCTATCTTCTTTTGATGGAGAACCTTCAGCTTCATGAAAGGTGGTTGGTGTCTGAACCACAGAGACGGACAAAGAGTCATCCACCTCGGTTGAATGGGGGGAGCCCACTTCAGCATGGAGTGAAGGAGAGTCAGTTGTTGGTTCTCTCAAGGAGCTGGTGGCCAAAGAGGCAGTGGATGCTGAAGCTAAATGTGAAAATGTATCTTCTGCAACCACCTCCTCCAGAGGTGTTCCCGACTTATCAGACGTAGTGCCCTCTGAAATAGACATTTTACTATCTTCCTTACAACCTGTGAAGGGGTTAGTGTCTGCTTCATGTTTGGTCTGTGGGGCAGAAGAAAAGCCCAACTGACCGTTTCCTGAAGATTTCCTGGGATCCAAGTGAAAGAGTGAGTTTTCTTTCTTTGTTGGTGAATTGTCATCTTGCGGTGATGGGCTCTTTGGGGAGGACAATGTCTTTTCAGCTGGCTCACAAGGCTCTGGAGTAACTCTCGTGGAGGATTCTTCTTTATCACTTGTGACCTCTACGATTACGGGACCCTTTTCTTCTGTCAAAGGTGGGAGCATTCCTGCTTTTTCTTCAACCGGTGATTGATAATAGGGTGTGTGGCCTGAGGACTGAGGTGAATTAGCTCCTTCCAGTGTCTTGTCATCTGGGCTGATGGAAGCTTCAGCTGTTGCTTTGGTGGTATCTGCCAGAGTAGTGGAAAGCTCTATCGGAGGAGCAAACAGTGGCAAAGAATTAAATGTGTCTTTGCATTCCACTGAGGGGGACCTTACAAAGGGTGTTGTTGTAGACATTGTAGTTAGTCTACCTAAATCTGTGTCATACTGCTCACATTGTTTTTGATCTGAGCAAACCCTTTCAGCCTCACTGACTGAGGAAAACTCCCGGCTGTATTTATCTTCTTCCATGGATAAGGGTGGAGATATCGTAGATGCAGAATGGTTGTACTCCTGCCCTTCTGTAGCATCGCTCAGGGAATGACTTGAAATAGGGATGTCTTCAAGTGGAGACAGCTTCTTTCTATCAAACTCGCCCGTTGTTGTTGTCTGTAGCTTGTCCAAATCCTGCAATGGGGACTCTGTCTCATCATTGGTGGCTTTGTTGCTTGAGATGTCCTGTGGAGTCAGCATCTCATCCATAGGTGTAGGGACACTGGAGATTTCAATGGTGGACTGAGTGTGGCCAGACGTGACAGTGTATTCTTCTTGAGTTTCATCCCTGATCTCGTCATCTGAGGCTGTTGCACTCTCAAATTCAACTGGAAACCTTTCATCGTGAATCGAAACGGCTGGAGACACAGGTGAGGCCACTTTAGGGGAGGCAGACACAAATAGACTCTGTCTTTCCTCTTCTCTCTGACTTTTGTGTTCAATGTCTATGTTCTTGTTTGTTAAATCCTCCTCAGCACTGTGTTCCTGTTTCATCTCGTCATGTTTGACTTGTTCCTCATCAATACGAGGAGTATGATTATTTTTAACTGATTCCATTGGCTCTGGCTCATAGACCTCTTTAACCTCACCCCTCTCATCATATTCCCCGCCATCAGATGTCTCTTCCATACCAGTGCCTTCATCTTCAAACTTTTCAGAAGTGCTGCCATTGATTTTGTCCTTTGTAACATGTTCCTCTGGGGTCTCTCCAGTGTCTCCTTCTGCCTCTGTGGTGGTTATACCCTCGTCCACAGATTCTAATGCCTCAGGAGACTCTTTGGACTCTACTATCTCCTCATGATGGATCATGGCTTCTTTTTCCCCACTTTCTTGCACAGTTGCATCGTCCTCCTGCAACTCCTCGGCTTTGAGCTCCTCAAAGTCCTTTGTTAGGTCCTCTGGTGAGGACATCAGAGATCTCTCGGCTTCTGGATCATCTGCATGTGCAACGACAGCAGCAGTGACAGCAGTGCCAGCACTCACCATCAGTTTGGTGCTCTCTGGTTTTGTTGGCCTCCTATTCACCTTTGACTTTCCTTTGTCTTTTAACTTTGATGGAAGTCCTGAATCTTTCCTTGGAGGATCACCCTTTTTCAGCGGCTTTGATTTAAGACTTTTCTCTTCACCTGATGCAGATGTCTTCTTAGCATCTTTAGAGGGCCTTTTGACATCTTTCTTCTGCTCTTTCTTTTCTCCCTTCTTCTCATTTGTGGGCGATTCTCTCCTGACATCTCTTTTCAGAACTTTTTTTGCTTCCTCTTTCTTTTCCTTCTCATCCTTTTTTGCCTCTTGCTTAGAAGTATTGTCTTTCTTTGCTACTTCTTTTTTCACCTCTTTCTTCTTCTCCATGGATGCTTTGCTTTCCTTTTTCAAAATCTTTTCCTTTTCGACTTTGGGTTTCATTTCAGGCTTCTTTATTTCAGAGGTCTCATTCAGGGTCGTTTGCTCCAACTTTGCTTTTGATCCCTTCTCGGTTGCCTTCACTTTCTCCTTTTTTACTGGCAATTTCTCTCTCTTCTCCACCTTCTGGAATTTTTCCTGACCCGATTCTGACTCTGTCTTCCCCTTTTCTAGTGTTTCTTCTTTCGATTCCTTCCTGACATTTTTGCTGGGTGATGGTTTCGGGGTACACTTGAGGCTCTCTTTGCTGTCGGTCCTGTGCTTCATTTTGGTTTGCTTCAGAGTGGGTGTTGACGGCGCATTTGAAGACAAAATCTTTTGCGTAACAACTGGTTGCTTCAGGAATTCCAAGTGCTTCAGCTTTTCCAAACCTTCAAAAAGGTTATACTGGGTGGCATTTCCAGAAAAGAGAACCCGGATAACCTTATCTGTGGGGTTTGCCGGGTGCCACACAATTAGCGAAGAGATAGAAGTCATATAAGAGAGTGGATACTCAGATTCCTTTCCATTGGGAAGTAGAATAGAAGTGGTGTCTTTTTCACTCCCAGTCCACTGTTTCATAAAGTGCTGCATTTCTTTGCTGTTTCTTGACGGATTGAGCACATACATGTCAAGCTTACCAACACCCATTTTCTGGAAAAGTGTTACTGGCTCAATGGCATTTCCCACCGGCCTCTGCAAAGGCTCAACCCTCAAATTTAGCTTGGTGAGAAACTGCTGAGTCATTGCTGCCTCTTCGATAGTTCTGCGCACTTTGTAATTTGGCTCTGGGTGTTCCAGATTTTCAGGGAGATTCACAAACACAACGCCGATATCAGGAGAGATCATGTTCTTAACCCAGTCACTGATAGCTGTGGAGCCTTGCGACTGCTCCTCTTCGATCTCTGAGACCTTCCTCAGCAGCATGCTGTTGATGCCCGGCAGATTGTCGTCGCCGATGTGCGTCAGCAGGATGGAGTCCACCCGGTCGAGGTGTCTCACCAGTTTCCAGAAGCACGACTTCCTGTCTGAACCGCCGTTGATCAGCATGTTGAAGCCGTTCACAGCGAAGAGTGCTGAGTCCCCGTGGCCGCCAGGGAAAATGTAACAGCATGGCTTGGAGAGCTTGAGGAATCCCCCTGAGGTGGGTGGCTCCAACATATCAAAAGGGGACAGGATCTCCACAGATTCAGACAGATACTCTGTGAACTCTGAAAGGCCTTCCATTTCGGGTAGGATGAGTGCTGAGTTCAGTTTCATGTTGATGAATTCCTGAAGGTTGTGTTTGTCCAGGCTGGAATTTTTCCAGTCGCCTTGCTCAGGACAGGCGAGTGTGAGGTTGGCTTTGTTCGCTGGGTGGATTGTGCTAAGCAATTCACCGATCTGGACGTGAAACAAAAAATAGGTGACTGAATTCTTTTTCTAACATTCAGAGACAAAATTAATGCAACAACAACTTGCCAGTATGTTTCTGATCGCTGACTATCAGCTCTTTTTAAGAGGAAAGCAATCATCTCAGTTTCTCACATATTCCATCAGCGTTTGAAAAAAAACCAACCAAAAATACAGTATCCACAACTGCAAGCTTTTTGCAGGTGGTCAAATAATAAGAAAGATAGCACGAGAGACAAAATGCACAAATACTATTTACAGGGAGGATGAAATGCCTCTGGTAAAGGCTGAGCTGCTTTTTGCCTCCCTCATCAAACATTGTGAATTCTGAAGCAACCTTAAAGGACACCACAACTTTCTGCTACTTAACTTTGAAATAAAGCAATGTATGGACCTAAAAGCTGCCCAGAGACCAGCATCATCTAGTAATGTCCTTTGACCTGACAATTTTATGAAGGCAAACATGGCAGATAGATTGTGAGTATGATTGATTTTACAGCAGGCATACACAAACTTCAGTGTGCCCATCTAGTACATCAGCCCCCACCATTAGTTTGAGTGTAATATCCGATTTTTAAATTTAGTTTTTTGGGTTTTTTTTTTTTACAAGTGCAAGTTTTGTAGACCAGGAACTGACTGTGCAAATGTGCACATGGTCTTGCATAAGAACATCATATCACCCCCCCCCCACACACACACACACACACACACATACACACACATACGGTTCCCGCCCCCTACGTTGGCTCACCTCCTGGTCAGTGAAGATGTCAATAAAATTGACAAAGGAGAAAGATCCAGACTGCAGAATGAGCTCCCCGCTGCTTTCTGTGCACTGACCTGAGAGAACCAACAGTTTGTGTCGAGCAGTGTCTGTGATCATCAAACGGACCTGGAAGTCAAGAAATACAATCAAAGCAAGTGACAAACGTATTGACTTTTCATGAGAAAAAGACAACAAATATCCAAATAATATCAAGGAAGGGAGCAATGTATGGGGACTGCTCTTTGCAGAAATTCATTTGCATTGAAGTGTCGCCGGTTTTCTGTCGAACATTCGCTGATTAACTGATGTGTTTCCTTTTTCTCCACTCTCCTTTGCAATGTTTGCCCTTGTCGCCGCCTGCTGCTCTTTGTTTCCTACTTCAGCAACATCAGCTGCTATCCTGTTAATTCTGCTGCACCGATAGATGTTATTAATGCCCAGCTTGACTGCAGACATGGTCTCGGGGATGAAGGCAACACTGTAA
This sequence comes from Malacoctenus gilli, assembly GCA_032164315.1. NCBI lineage: Eukaryota > Metazoa > Chordata > Actinopteri > Blenniiformes > Labrisomidae > Malacoctenus > Malacoctenus gilli. Next base: position 13,865,304 of record JASSRZ010000083.1, on the reverse strand, counting down.
AGGACCAGTTACACGAAAAACAGCAAGTCCATCTCTCCCGGTTACCAGACCCTGTCATCTCTCTTTGGGGTGAGATGCTCAAAATAAAATGTGAATGCCTGCACTTTTTTTTTCAGTAAACCAAATTATATATTTAGTCTCTTATAATTCTTGTTCCTGATTTTTCTATTACAGCCAGTTGCAAAAAAAAATTGTATCATTAAATGTATATCGTCCTTCATAAACATTTTAACTGACACTGTAGCTTTTAATAAAAAAAAATTAAAAATTAAAATAAAATCAGTCACTAGTGTCGCCCAGTGGTAAATTGGTTTATCGCATTTAAGTGGAATAAAAGTATTCATGTCCATTAAGTATAATTAGGGATGTGTTTTGCTCCAGCATTTCACATTGCTGGATGGGAATGAATGTTTTGTGAATTTCCCTCAAGTTTCTTTTTGGGTAAAATTAAAGTTTATGCAAAGGGAAGTTACAATCTCTTTCCTAAATAATCATCTGTCTTTCTCTGGTCTATTCTTTCCTGATGCTTTCTTTTTCACCTTATTGGGCAGTATGTAATATTCCCCAAGTTCTGATTGTGATTTGTAGTCGGAGCGGAAGCGGGGTGTTGCTCCTGTCCTCGCTGTTGAGGAGCGGAAACCGAGTTGGGGAAAAACGGGGTTGAAGCAAGGAGACCCAGTGAGAAGAGTTGCGACGGACAACCCCACAAGTGATTTGACGTACAGCTGTGAGATTTGAGGCTAAAATAACCACTTCGCTGGAGCTGTAGTGGAGCGTGGACGAGGATGAGCGAGCCAACGCACATGCGAGCAGAGGCTTGGCTAAGGCTAATGTTCGGGACTTCACTCTCAAGCCTCTGGACCACAGTTATTGCAGCGCACTGAATGTTTTGCGTGACCAAAGAGGCCAAGTTTTCCAAGTAAGACTGTGAGCCATAGAGCTGTGAGTACTGGTGTGTGGTGCATGCTGTAGCAAGTAGGCCAGCCATCAATATCGCCATCATTCTTCGATCTAAGATTTCATTTTCCTTTATTTTTTTCGTGCTGTTTTGAGTTGTATTGTTCCATTGTGGTGACTAACAGTGAACGTGTAACTCTTTACTGTGTTCTGGAGATGCAGTCATTTCTGTGGGAAGAAGCTGCAGCCTAATCAGAACTAAACCAAGGAATTTCCAGGGGCCTAATATTTCAGAGCAACTAAAAAGACAACCAATATTAAAAGAGCTCTTAGACACCAAACCCTTATATTTGGGTACTTAAACTGTATGTTTGTATTAATGTTCCTGTTCATTGAATAAATAAGGCTATTGTCAAGTTAGGTGTAAATATAGGTGTAATATTTTCTGTGAAACCTGCTGGTAAACGTGTGTGGAAATATTCATCCACCTAGAAGCACTTGTGTGGTATCCACCTGTGGCTAACCAAAGCCAAGCACCCACCATTCTCAGGTCAACCCCTTCACAGAGTTGTTGTACGAGTGCCACACTAGCAGATGTTTAATGTTAAACATCTGCTAATGTTAATTTTTAAGTGTCATGAAGTGTATCAATTTTTAATATTTTGTATTTTTTGCACTATATTAAATTCAGCTCTGTCCTTTTTGATGCTCCAGTTGCACTGTTGCAGCCTGAGTGAGACCCAGGGAAAGAATTATTGGCCTCTGAAAAACAAATCCGTCTCACCTCATTACTGACGGTGTCATCTGAAGGGTTGATGAGCACCACCGTCTCCAGAATGTTGCTTCTATGATGAAGGATCCTCTGGCCTAAATCAGCGGGGGGGAAAAATATTTGGATGAGGTCGAGTAGAAAGAAAAGTAATTCCATCGTCCTGTCTTTTCACTGGAGGGGGGGTGGGTAGAGAGAGAGAGAGAGAGAGAGAGAGATACAGAGAGAGAGAGAGAGAGAGAGAGAGACATTCAGAGAGAGAGAGAGAGAAAAAATCACACCGGTCATGCAAATTCTTTCATTTTTTCCATCGTTTGAGTATCTAGAGTCACACACACAAACTCGACACAGAGGTGGCCCAACCCATGGGTTATCCTGACACCACCATGAGGCCTGGTCATAAACAATAAACCTGGATATACAAAACATGGATATGTCAACAGGTACACTCATAAAGTCACATGAGTCATGTGACTTGTAGCATATAATCATCCAGTATCTCAGTCCTTCAAATGTACCACTTTAACAAACTGTCACTGAAATGTAAATTCCTCCACAAAAACATTCCCCCCAAAAAAGTGACTTCACGATAACCATTTAGTTCTTCTGCCTCTAATTAAATTGGACAGAGCTTGACTGCACAGTGATGACCTCAAACTAATTACATGGCCCACCACTACTTTTTTCTCTGCGGATTCTTATGAGGCACATCAACCTGCAAATTCGTCAGCTCATTCGTTAGAAACGGATTATTTCCCATCTGCACTGTGGCTGCGTGACTGGTGATGATGGCCGCAGCGCGAAGCTCTTCATCATTTAGATGGACGAAACCTCCAGAGACTGAGAAACAGTCCCCACCCCCTGCCCAGCCCTCATCTCCTCTCCATGACACTGAAAGCTGTGTCAGGATTTATTTCCTCCCCCATCACCCTTTGCTACTTCCCAACATTTAGCATTACTCCTATGTTCTACTTCTGGAGGGAGGGTGGTAGCGTTTATGTGATGCCATGTCAATGATTGGATTTTAAAGTGGCCCTATTTTACACATTTTGGATGTCTTTGTCTTCGTATGCAAGTCCACAATGACAGAAATTCATCAAGCTCTTTTTCTCAAACACCGAATTGCATTATATCTCAATTGTCTCCTTCCGCTCTAATAGACCCCACTTTAGAAACAAGCAGAATGAGGCACTTCCGCATTAAGCCCAACCCCTACAAGATGCAGGACGCCTCTGATTGGTTAACTGCTGGTTGCAGTTGTCGGGATTGCGCCCATGCGCCCAGCGTAGAGAAGTTGTCCAATCACTGAGCCCCCCCCTTGTGACGTCAGTGAAAAACTGATGTGAAAAAAACTCCCTGAAACAGATCGTTTCTACCACCATCAAAGCTGAATGGAGAGGCACACTAGATATCTCAAACATGAGTTTATGTGAAAAGAGATCCGTGAGAAAGTCAGTTCAGTTTGCAGAAAATAAACGATAACAGGATCATTTCAATAAAATGAAAAGGCAGTCAAGTCTTCAGATAACAGGCGACTGAAACTGAAACACTCGGCAGCAATGATACTTGAATGAAAAGTGAAGTTAAACAATAAGAGGGTGTTATTTAGCATCTCCGACCCGCTAATATTTGACTTGCACTTGTCTCGGACTCGTCTATTGGATTCACAATATATTTTACTGGTCTCGACCGAGTCCAACCTTGTCTTTTTTCCACGGAAATGAAACATCATCCTTCACAACAAACCTGTTTAGTGGTTTGTTTGACAGGATTACAGAAATTACTGCAGTGATTTTTCGTGATAGATAGCAGAGGGCAGAATGTAAATTTCACTTTCTTCCAAGCATTGCAAGATCGTTACATTTTCAACATTGTTCATTTTTCAGTGAATACTGTATGGATCTTGGTTGTATTTTTTTAAAAATAAACTAATCATTTGGGATGTTTTGTTCAGATCTATGAACGTGCAGTTTGGTACGGATTCAGAAAAAGTCCTTAATGAGCAGATGTTTGAACAATCTTTTAAAAAAAAAAGATGTCTAGGAGAAAAGCATAATTAATAGAGGGGTAACTTCCATCCTCTCTGGTGGTAATGCACTCATTTCTTGTTCTTGATTACCCTCACTAATTTTCTGCATTTGACACACTTGTAAATGAATGAAGACACATTACTGCTGCAGCCAATAATCAAAATTCCATTGGCACAAATTTCATTCACTTTTGATTATGAATTCTTTTACATCTTCTCTTTCTTCCAGTGTCGTTTCATTTGACAATCCTGTTTTGTTCTTTGCATGTTTTGCCAAGCATTTCAATCTTGCTATTTCTTTCACCAATCTCTTCCAATCTGAAAAGTTCTTCACTTCCTTTGCGATTGTGTGAACTTGTGACGTTTTTAGTTCGGGATCTTTACTGTCGATTTCTTTGACCTTGTCTTCTTCATCAGGGAGTTCCTTTTGCCATAAAAAAAAACTTAGTCCAGTGAATCAGTTTGATTCGACCAGTTCCTTTGTCATGACCCCACGAGATGAATGATCAGCTGGATTCTGTTTGGACTAAACATGTCGCCATTGACTTGGTTTAGTCATTGATCTGATTCTCTGAATGCGATTTCCCAATAATGTGTGAAATCGTCTCACATCATTTTTAATGTAACCAAGAACAACTTGGGACTCAGTCTAGAAACATTCCTCTGTTTCTTCAATCTCTAACTCTCTCTTCAGGAAGGAAGCAGTTCTTGCGGCTACCACAGCAGCAGAGAGTTTGAGTCTTGGAATCGTCACTTTCGTTGGAGCAACTCTTTCCTCACAGTCTTTGAACGATTCTTTTCCTGATGAGAATGTAAGGAGCAATAAATCCAAGATGCTCAAAGATTGAGGCGACTGTCAACAGCGCTCCTCTTTGAGTGCAGGGATTATCTTTCCCAATGACTCTAAAGTGAAATGTGTCTGACGACACGCACCACTGCGCTCCTAAAGCCATTTCAGTCTTAGGCTCACCCAAAGTCAAGTCCAAATCAGTAGCTCCACCTGCACATTCCTCTTTTGGGATAGAAGCAATCACTTCTTGCTGCTGACAAATTTGTAGAGGCGTAACCTTCCAGAGCTACAGAGCTCTCTCACTTCTTTCACAAGCTTAACAGCTTCTTGTTGAGAATTGACACTTACCAAGCCATCATCAACGTAAAAGTTGTGTTGTATAAACTTATTGGCGGTTTGACTGAACTTGCCTTCTCCTTGTGCAGCGAGATGCTTGAATCCAAAGTTTACGCATCCAGGTGACGACGCTGCTCCAAATATGTAGACCCTCATGCGGAAAATTGATTTGTCCATATTACCTTCCTCCCACCATAAGACTCTGAGGTAGTCCTACATACACTCCACGTCGCACGTGATGGCCTTGTCCTTTTCTGAAGTGACACAGATCTCCAACAAGGGTATGTGTGAGATCGGGTCCACTCAGAAGATGTTCATTTTGAGATGTATTCTGGAATTTTGCTGAGCAACTGAACACAACACAAATCTTATTTGGTTTTTGAGGATGATAAATGCCATGATGAGGGATGTACCATGTTGCCTCTTTGTTTATCTCACTCTCCGGCACCTGTTCAGCATCACCGTTCTTTATGATGTCTTCCATGAAGATGATGTAGTCCTTGAGATAGCACTCATCTTTTCTCAGACGCTTCTCGAGACACCTGAGAAGATGTTCTGCACAAAGTCTATTGTTTGGTAGGTTAGGTCAATCTTCTTTAAAGGGTAATGGCATTTCAAAATGTCCATCTGGTTTTTGCTTGATGCCCTCCTTTACTTTTGACCAGTCTTCTTGTAACATTGAATCCTCTTCAGTGGTCCTTTCAACAAAATCCGATTCAAGTGCTTTGATTTCAGCTGGAGAAATAATTTCCTTGACTTTGTTTCTGTTTACAATGTGGACTTCCTCCTTTAGTTTGTGAGACTTTTCAACTGCTGGCAGGACTTGTTTCACAATAATGTGGTGGCTCACACCAATCTCATCTCCAGGTTTACTTTCACAGTGGCTGTAACCACGAATGCTCCATCCTAACACAAATTTCTGTCCAAAAGGTTGGTCTTTTTGCTCACTGACCACTTCAACAGGCAGTAGTGTCACTTTGTGTGTCAAGTAAGGCATACACGAGTTTCTCTTGATTTGGTTCAGCCACAGTTTGGACATAAACTGGAGCTACTGAAGAGGTACAACCTTGAGACGTTCGTTGCACAACTCTATTGGATGCTGCTTTGTTAGACTCAGTTTCTTGTCAATCTGGCATTCTTTTTGTTTCTTGACTCCCCTTCATTCTCTCTTGGTTGTCCTTTTTGTCTCTGTCTTGATGTAAACAGGTTGGGTGAGGTTTTTGACACTTATCACATACATTTCTTGAAGTACAACTTCTGGAGTTGTGTCCAGCCTTGAGACATCCGAAACATAATTTTTCTGCTTGTACAAACTTCACTTTTTCTTCTACTGGCCTTTCCATTATCCTTCGACATCTGTGAAGAGTATGACCAGGTTTCTTAAAGAAGATGCATGTGATGTTTGTCTTCTCACTGGAGCTTGTGATGAGTGACCTACTATTTAAGCTGTGATTTCTTCTTCACTGGTTCTTAAAAACTTGCTTGTAATCTGGCTCAGTTGACTTCATCACTTGCAGTGAGGTGATAGGGTTACAAGCAACTCTCGCTTTTTTGCTGAGGAACTCAAAAAAATAGCTGAAACTGGGAAAAATGTTGAACTCATCATGGTGCTCAGTCACGATTCTGTTCCAACGTGAACTTAACCAATCTGGTAGCTTGGCAACTATCCTTTGATTTTCAACACTGTCATTCAGAATTTGTAGTCTTTGTACATAAGGCATGGCTGACTCGACACTGCTCAAGAAATTTGCAGATTCCTGTAGATATCTGTTGTCTTTGGTACTCTTAGGCCATAACTGAATCTTGTCACGAAATGCCTTGCCTATGACAAAGGGGTCTCCATATCTGCTCTCAAGTGTCTTCCAGGCAGCACAGTAAGCTGTGTCTGTCCCAACTTGGAAGTGACCTTCAATAGCTCTTTTGGCCATATTTTTGCAAATAAGAGCTTTTCTTGTGTTGGCAGGTTCTTGCGATTAACTAATGTTTGGAATTGCAGCTTCCAATCATTGTACAACTGGGGATCTCCCAGAGAGACTGCTGGTTCTGGTAATGCAATCCCATTAGCAGTGTTAGCTTCAGCTAGTGCTTGCACAAGATCATTGGAGGTTACTTATGACATAACAGAGGTTCCCTGGGCTTCAGTGGGGACTGGTTCAGGCACAGGAGCTTAAGGTCTTGGAGTTGGAAGAGAGTACAAGGTTGGATGAGTCACTTGAGATGGAATAAATGGCTGAGAAAGGTTGACAGGAAAACTTGGCTGTTTGGTATAACTCTCTGACTTTGGTTGAGTTAGAGATACCGGAGATTTCTCATGATTCTCACTTTGGACGCTTTCTGCATAAACCTGTAGCCTTGCTTGTGCTGTGTTATGCTTTTGCAACTCCTTCAATAGCTCTACTCCCTTTCTCTTTTCATCTAACCTTGTTCTCATTGTTGTGCTTTCAGTTAAAAAAAGGAGCTCTTTGCTTTGCATCTTCCACTTCAAGCTTGCCAATTTCCTCTTCACACTGATGTTGTGCTCTCATCATTTTAATCACTTCTTCTGTAGCTGCTACTTCAGCTGCTGCTTGCTGTCTTTGCTGTCTTTGCTGACTCAGCCCATGAAATCTCGGAAAGGCTGGAATTGGTCTTAGACTGACTTGAGGATCCAGATGTGGTACCGGACAACGTATCTTGAAATACTGACTCTGATTCTGGCCAAGAAATATCATTTGGATCACCATTGTCTTCAAGAATAAATTGAGCCTTTTCTTTGCCTGTTTTTGTCAAAGCCCAGCATACTTCACCTTTTCTTCGAAGCTTGGGTTCTGGAGATTCGATGTCTCTTATTTGCCCCCGCAAATTCTATTTTCCTCCTGTTCTGGCTCCTGTACACAAGCTATGTCTGTAATTGCTAATGTAATGAGAACATGCTTGGTTCTCTTTGTCTCCATTTGCGGGCTACGCCCTATTTACAGACCTCTCATAAAATCAACCCCTTGAAAATGCATCACCTGACACTGCTCTGTCTCAGGGGGATTCAGCGTGATGCGACACACATCGCCGGACATCCAGTTTCCAGACAAACAGATAGAGAGCGAGACTGGCGTGGCTGTGGAGCCAGCCAGACGGGTGAACATCAATGTGGATGGCAGTGCACCAAAAGTAGATCAGTGGAACAACTCGATTGACTGCATCCTTCCCACTGCTTTAATGATTCACCAAAATAAAATTCACAAAAAACAAAACACCCCCTTGTGTGTGTGTGTGTGTGTGTGTGTGTGTGTGTGTGTGTGTGTGTGTGTGTGTGTGTGTGTGTGTGTGTCAGCACCTTTTTTTCTTTTTGTCCTCCACTGTGACAGAATATTGACCTCGGTGACTTTCAGCTGTGTATTCAGTGCCACTCGCTCCCCGTGCCCCCACCACCACCACCACCAGCATACGTTACAAGTCTGGACATTAGCTGTGATGATCGGTACTGAGCAAGTGTCTCCCAGACCAGTCAATTGCCTGTCTCACAGTATTGAAGCCCATCGATGGCATCCACTCATATCAGCACGTCGATATTAGCTTGAGGAATTCGACTACAGAATTCAGCAACACCTGTTTGGAACGCAGTTCCTCCACCTTTATCTCATGAGACGCAGAAACCCCAGATTCCTGCTTTGATAACTGTAGACAGCATTCCCCTCTTTTGTTAACAAAAACAGCACTTCAATCGCGTTTGATCAAATTTTGTTAAGTTTTTCAGCTGTCTTGTGAGCAACCTTTCACGACGGATGTGTGGTTTAGATAAAGGCTTTCAGCGCAACCTGCAGGAGAAGCAGAGAGCCAGGACGCAGGCAGGGGTTTCGCACATCCATCAGGCCCCCCCCCCCCTTCATTGTGGTGGGCTCCCATTTTGTTTTTTGGGGGTTTTTTTCAAACACTGATCTTGATCAGTCCTGTGCTCCTGGATCACAAAAACTTTGAAAATATGAGCTTGAAAGATATTTGGAAAAGAAAAAAAAAACAATGCTTGCCAATGATTGTTTCAATCTTGCTCAGCTTTGCGCCAAACGTGGCATTTTAATCAGTTGTAATATCGATGGTGCGGATGGAAGCTCCGTCTGGCAAGATCTTGTGCCAAATGACCTTTGTTGGGTTGTTGGGTGGACTCTTTTGGGGATCGTAACTGTCAAGCGTCATAACATTATGTGCACACTTATTTATTGTGTCCTATAGGGGGCAATGTTGCTGTACACGCAGTGTGTCCAGAATGTGACGTCACTGATGTTGCTTTCTACTTGTTCAGGTAGACCTTGCTGTAATGTTTTTCTCTGTCTAATAACTTTGCCTTCAAGGCTGAAGATGGAACATGTCTCCTCAGAGTTTTGTCAGTCTCCACTGCTATGCCACTACGGTTGACAGGATTTGGGCCCGGGATGTCAGTCAAGAGCAGGGAGAAGGTAGCAGAAAAAGAGACTGTTAGCCAAGAGAAGCTATGAGCTGGTACTGGAGAAAGACAGTACCAAGAGACTCCTGCAAAAAGTGAAGCTGTGTCACAGAGTTTTCTACAAGCAGCAGCTCACTCAAGGTTTGGAGATAGTGGACTCTGAAAAGAGAAATAAAGTTTAAAAAATGGCCAGAGCAGGAACATTACCACAGCAGATTGTATCTGATGGAACAGAAGATAAGTATGAGCTGTGGGAGACGAGATCCCTTAGCCATTTGCACATTCTAACACAAAAAGACACTATTTTGCATGCGCCCACCGGAGAGGCGGTCGGAGCTGCAGATGGCAGTCATTGATAAGGCATGATGCAGCAAAAAATGGGAGGAAAGCCCTAAAAATAAAACCTGTACACAACACTGACTACCATACGAATAGAAGGAAATGAAACTGACTGATGACATGATAAGGGCTGAGAATATAATTTCAGCTCTTCGTGATGCAGGAGAGAACATGAGTGATGGACTACTTGTTGCCACTGTTTTGAACGGACTTCCAAACTCATTCAGGCCACTGGCTGTTCATGTTACACAAAATGAGGACAACGGTACATTCAAAGACTTCAAGAGAAGACTAAGAGTACATGAAGAATCAGGGAAAATGAGGAGATCTGGATCCACCGACAGTGTGATGAAAACTATCAGAGCAAACAAGGCATCAAGACACACAAGAAGGATGGGGAAGATTTGGGTACGTTACAAGTGTGGAGAAAAAGAACACATCATGATCAAGTGTCTCCAGACGGTGTGGTGCACTCACTGCAGGAGCAACACGCTCACTGAGTCCTTATGCAGAAAAAGGCAAAAAGAGATGGCGCCAAAAAGGTTGCAGGAGAAAACGATTACAATGATCAACACTTCATGGCCAAGCATACAACCAGTGAGAGGGCATCAGCCAATGTAAAGAAGAAGGGGATCATGGTAGACGCAGAAGCAACATCTCACATTGTGATGATCGCGACAAAATCCAAAGCTTTGATGACACATTCCAACCTAACATCCATTCAACTGAGCTGGAACCATCAAACTGTTATGCAGCAGAATGGCACAATGCAGAGAAATGGTGTTGATCTACCTGCTCGACACCAATGGACAAGAACAAAGAGCACAGCTTCAGGATGCACTATATATGCCAAAGTATCCACAGGACATCTTCTTGGTGGAAAGAGAAACCAACAGAGGAGCAACAGTGATTTTCAGAAAGGGGGACAGTCACATGATTGCCAAAAAGGCCACTAGGTTTGGGAGGTTTGACTTCTAGGAAAGTGGAAATCTGTTTTACTTGCCAACAGTTGAGAACAATGTTGATAAATACAATGTGTGACATGACATGCAAACTTGGCACAAAATCTTGGGTCATTGCAAGTATGAAGATGTACAAAAGCTACTGGGTGTGGTGAAAGGGATGGAAATAAGGGGAAGTACAGTCAGATCAGCAGAGCTGTGTGAAATCTGTACAAAAGGAAAATTCACCCAGAAAAGGACAAGAGAGGCAGACAGAAAGTCCAGAGAGCCTTTACAGCTGGTCCACACTGATTTGACCAATCCCATGAAACCCCCAAGTTTAGAAGGTCATAGATATGCTATGTCCTTTACAGACGACTGTTTGGGTGCCATAACGGTATATTCTCTCAAGTCAAAAAGCAATGCAGTACAGGCCACAGAGAAGTTCTTGGCAAACTCAGTACCGTGTGGAAAAGTGAAATGTATCCGTTCAGACAACAGTACAGAGAATACAAATAGGGATTTCGGAGTAAAGTTCGGATTGGTAAAACTTACCAACAACACAGCTAAACAGACAGAAAAAGAAACACAGACACAAGGAGCACATTGAATGTCAGGACGGAGAGGTGTACCCCACGGTACTGAAATAGAGCTACACCGAAATGAAAATTCTTGGACAAAAATGAAAAAGAATGTGGAAACCAAGGCTGAATACCAAAAACCGAAACACCACAATAAATGATTTTGTCAATTTTTAGAACCATAGCATTTTTGGCCATGATGTGTACTAACCTCACGAAAATCAAGGTAATACAATAAATCAGCTACAAAGGTATTAAATATTTGTCTACCACTGACATTACAACAATGCACAAAATGAATTCAAATTAAAATGCTTAATTTGACCCCACTCATGTACATTACATGATAATGTACACGGTTATAACTGACTGGGCTGCTGAAAGACTGTAAAAATTCAATATGTTCTCTCATAAAAACTCAACGTGCGTAAGTCAAGTGCCTTTAAAAATTTTCTCTGTAGAACTACATTATCAAATAACAACATACAGGCTTATAACTGACTGGACTGCTGAAAGACTGAAATTAAATACCGTAAAACACCAAATAACAGCCAGGTCCCAATTGGGGACGTTCTGTTTTTCTGGATGAATATATAATCTTAAATTAATAAATAATCTTATATAAATAAATAAAAATGTGTTACCATGTAGCCAGCCTGAATGCATTTCATATGCATCAACTTACCAGTATATCCATTGAGCATACAATAACCAGCCAACTGATCCTGGAGAAACATGAAAACATCCAGAACATTCAAAAGTGCATTTCGCCTGAATAAGCACATACAGGACTGTCTCAGAAAATTAGAATATTGTGATAAAGTTCTTTATTTTCTGTAATGCAATTAAAAAACATGAAGATGTCATACATTCTGGATTCATTAAAAATTAACTGAAATATTGCAAGCCTTTTATTGTTTATATTGTTTATATTTTATAAAAATTGAATGTTTATTTATTTTAAATCATCTCGCTGATAAAAAAAAAAAAAAAACTGAACATTTTTTAGTTATTTTTGTAGAAAATATCCTGTTAATTCAGGAAAAACAAGTCCATTTTATTTTCTCCTTGGTGAATGCAATATGCTCCCGCAGTGGTCACAAGTATGGCAGCACTGAACTCGAGGTGACAGCTCTCATAGGAAATCCGTTTGCACAACTCTCAATATACAGAAATATTTCATATTTATCTTCTTCCTATTGATCTCACAATGGTTGTACCTGCACACGACGAGTGTAATTGGCGAGTTATGTGACATCAACAAGGCAACCACCACTTTCGTCATGTTGTTTGGATGAGATATGCAACGTATGTTTGAGTGTTGTTTTAGGCATGTCACCAATGTATCAGACCCATCTGACACGATAGAGAAGCTTTATCTGGCCAAGTTATTTCGTCCCATTATGCTCTCTTAGAATCTTGGACCATTTAAGGGAATCTATAACATCATATGTGCAGAGTGGAAAAGTACAAAAAATGAACATGGCTCAGCTATAAAATCCAGAATATGAATACAAAATGCCTAAGAGCAAAGCCAATTATAAGAAACCTAAAGCAGTTTGTAGAAAGGTGCTGTATGAAGTTCAGTCCACTTCCTTTTATTGGTTTACGAGCAGATCTGCTACATCCAATATAGACATACCGCAGCATCGGATCAACCCACTCAATGAGGCGTTGACGTATACAAGTCTATGGTGTCCAGAATGTGATGTCTTGATGTTACTTCCTTATTAATCTACCTGTTCCTGTAGACTTTGTTGAAAGTGGCAGCACCTAATCCCTCTGAGAAATGAATATGCCTACAAGGCTAAAGAAGGAACATGTCTACTAAGAGTCCTGTCAGTCCCTACTGCTATGCCACTATGCTTGACAATCACAATAAAAGATTTAAAAAAAAAGATAGATTTCACTCCAAGACACTGCAGCAATGTTGAAATTCTTAAAAAGATTCATAATTTTTTCTCCGAGATAAAAAGCCCTTACACTACCTTTTCTCTTCTTTTAGCACCTCCAGTATTTTATCACTTGTTCATGCTGCTTTGTCCTCCAGAAGCGCTTTGAGGTTTTTCCTCATTCTTTGTTAACATCTTTCCCATTTTCTCCCCTGTTTGCTTTTCCTGCGTCCCCCTCCTGTGAAACCTTCCCCCTCACCCTCTCCACTCCCTACCCTCTTTTATTTCTTTTCATAGACACATGCCACCGGGAATCACATGCTGCTTAATTACTCCCAAATCAACTCTGCATGAAGTTCCAAGGCAACAGCGCACGGGAGGAGAAAATGTTCCCAAGTGTGGAGGATGGGGTCTCGCGAAAAACAAGATCTGACAAAAAGAAGTGGAAACTGGACCTCATTAAAATGTCATTTTAACTGGAAATAGCGTTTAAACCCTCATTTTGCCCACTTCATTGCAGTTTATGCAAAAAAAAAAAAATCTGCTGATTTGTTTTGCAATGGCCTATGTTGGCCTGATCATCCTATTGCAGCATCGAACCAAGGATGGAGCGCGGCTGCTCAAATGCAGGGTGAGGTGCAGCTGAGCAGAGGCTTGGACTGCAGTTGACCACCAAGACCACATCTCCTGCCACACTAGAGCTGCTCTCTCTTTCTGGAGTCACTCCTTCACCTTGCAAATGGCACAGCTACAAAAAATTTAATGCAACAAAAAGTTGAGAGGGCATATCCAGGGGGTCAGTAGTAAATAAACATCTATAGACAGAGGGAAGTTGGAGTTAACTGTAACGCCAAACGCCATGTGGCGAGGCATGACACAGCACAATATGATACCAGGCCATCGGGTGCAATGCAATGTGGTACCACACAAGATGATATGAGATGTTTACTGATGGCACATTGGGGAAATTTATGCCACATCAGCTGCTTTCTTATATGCTGAGTGCTTGAAGCATCGACAGATCAATGGAAGCTGTGAGAATGCTTTAAAGTCAGTTCACTGTAAACTACTGTGAACTCAACAGTGAGAATATGAGGGATTCCCACATTACCTCTGACGTCTGCAGAGAAACGCGCTGAGTGTCTCGAGACAAACAACTTGAGTTCCTGGTCCAGGTTGCAGTCCATCAGGTTAGTGTCCCATGAGCGGATCCCTGGAAACAACATCACACAATCAAACACTTATTGTGTAAAAGAGGCACTCATTTCACTCACGTTTTTAATCTTCTTTCATTAGAGACACATTACAAACTTTTGTAGGTCTATATTGTATTCAGCTATGTCTAAAGAGGATTGCTGCCACTTTTTTGAGATAAGCAAGAACCTCTCACGAGTTTATTCATCCTACACCATGGAAGGAAAGTGTAAGTCAGTGCCTCAGGATGTAATCCAATGCACGAAGCTGACTTTCCTTAATCATTCCTATAATACTTGTTGTTTGTGTATTTTTTCAAGGCTGCTGTGGCATACAAATTTCCCCCAATGGGGATCAATAAAGATATATTAAATTCTATATTCTATTCTATCCTATTTACAATGACAACCTGGCTCAGGGTGTAGCAAATGAAAAGGGTCTGACCATCACCCACACATTATTCCACTGTTCGTCTGCCTCCGATTCATTGGAAAACCCTTGAGAAAACATGTTCAGACTTGTTGACTGATTTTGCCAGCTGAAATAAGACTATGATTGAAAATATCTGTGTCCCTGTTTGAACTGTGCTCTGGAGGGGCTGCTGGCTGCTGCTCTACTGAGTCATCATGGTGTCAGCCTCATGTTTTTCTTGGTTAAGGCCTCATAAAGGCCTGCAGCTGGTGGGGGCATGAGAAAGAGATGTGAAGGGAGGACGCAGGGCATCTTTCCTTGACACAAACTGCACCAAAAGGCTCAATGTAGAAGCCAAGTTTCATTTCCAACTCATTGCAGTAGATTTTCATGCCAGTGGAACTTAACCCTCTAACTTACCACTCATGGAGCTCAAGATTTAGAATGAATTCCTACAATTGATGTTACTTCTTTTATTCATTTGTTTTTGTATCTTTTTTCTTTTCTCTATATTATTTCATCTCATTTAGGTTAATTATTCTTACTATTTGTAGTATTTCCTCTTTTTTCACATTAATAACAGTTTAAAATGATGTCTCCTGTTCCCACAACACAACTTTTCTTTAGTAAAGGAAAGGAAAAAACATATTTTTTGTTCTTTTTTTTAACATCAACGTTTTCTTGACATGATGTAAAAAAAATTTATTGTGGGGAAAAAAAAAATTAATCAAAATGAATCAAATGACATCTAATTCATATATGAAATGAAATTGGTTTAATCTGTTCCAAAAAGATTTAAACAAAAAATTGTAATTACTTTAATTTGCTCTGCCAAATGAAAATGCTGATTGTTAAAGGGTTAAATTGAATTTTTTATTGCACCTGACTTTTCAGATGTTTGGACTTTGGATAGTGATAAAAAAAGGGGTTGTTTTTTCAACAAAAGTGACCATTAAACTCATTTTGAATAAAAAAAAAAAAGAGAAAAATCTAAAGTTTAAACTGATTACAGACAGTTGTTACGTTTCATTTTGGTGCTTTTTCTATTCGAGGCCACAAAACAATCCAATGATGGCTATCATGAATTCTGACTCCAACAGGTTACAGCGTAGAAGATGCAATGCTGAAGCAAGCAACTGTTAAAAGTAAATTCATTTTGTAATTCCGTTATCTGTATTTTACATCAAAGCATGGAGGCTTATCTATGTTTATCTGACCTTTATTTTGAAGGGCCCTGAATATTCTTTCTGATTCTGCACACATAGGCCTTTCTTCATATACAAAGGACCTTTCTGCAGCCCCTGATGTTAAAAACAATTGATATTGCATCGACGCTGTTATTGCGCCCCCCCCCCCTCCCCCCACTCAGGAGCGCACGCAGGCCATGCCAGCAGCTGGAGAGCCTCCGGAACGCCCTGCCTCGGAAGGGGATCGGCCCTTGTGGCTTTCCGTAGGGACCGCAGTGCGGACCGAGCCACGCCCACAAGCCGGTGTGGGATGAGGGAGCTGGATGCAGGCTGATGGTGATGATGAGGATGAGGACGATGGAGAAATCGTCCCACAGGATGAACAGGGAATCGATTTAGGCCTACTGCTCCTATTATCAGACAACAGCAATCAATGCGCACTCAAACCACAGTTCGGTTTTTTTTTAGTCACGTAGCCCAGACTCGCTCCTGGGGGTGGGGTGGGGTGGGGGGCATTAAGAAACCGCTGGTGTCGCCTGCAGGCTGGACAGTGGAGCGCCGAACAAAAGCCTGACGCATAAAAATAAAAGCTTTTAAGACGCTGCGGAAGTCAATCGCAGGTGCATCCACAGTGAGGCGATATATTCCGCATCAGGGTCGAAGAATCCATGCTGAATCATCATCGGAGACTTTGGCCACACGTGTGAGGACGATAACAACCGGGCCTACGGATGATTAACGAACAGATAAAGCCCCTCACCGAACCGAATGCGCCGGCGGCTGCATGGCGCTGAGGGGACCTACGGGTGACACGGAGTGGGTATCAGGACATTTGGCGACGGGTTTATTAAGGGGTTACTGGGAGGGGCTGCTCAAGAAACGCCTTTATTAACAGCGTCACACAAATAGTCCCCTAACAACTGGATAAGTTTTTGATAGCACAACGATGATAATTAGATGTTTTAGTCGCAGATGGCACCGTCGCGTTGTGCGCAGTTGCAAACAGGTGCGGCCACGGACGCCAGACTTCAAGCCGTGTGATGAACTTACAGGCTGCGCAGTGCCAATCAAGCTGTTGCCGGTGTTGAGTTGCGCTCCGGGTGGACTACATCCGCCCCGCAAAGGTCCGTCCTTACCTTTATCTATGTCTGCAATAGCGCACTTCAGATGGTCTTCCGTGACAATCTCCCCGATGACCACCAGCAGGAAAAATTTGCCGTCGTGGAAGTGCTGTGCAGGGCCGGAGGAGGTCGGCGATGTGCCCGTGGCGCTGTGGCCGCCCAGCGTCCCCATGTCCGCGGATTCTACCAGCGTGGCCATGCTCCCCTCTCGTCCGTCTCGCTGAGTCTGCACGTCTCTGCCGTTTCTCTGGATCCAGCTGCAGCCTCCTCCCTCTGTTTGCTGAGTGCCGGAGAGGTCCCCAGACGCTTGAGTGTGGCCAGGAGAGGAGTGGCCCTAGCTTTATATACCGGCAGACATTGTGTCTTATTCGGTAACCAGGGGGAGAGAATAGGACGCCGGGATGTTTTTTTTTTTTTGCTTTTTTTTTTCGCACACTCATTCCTCAGCTGATGTCATCCGAATGAGACGCCTCCGGAAGTCTACGAGATTGCAATGCTTTTTTTCCACATCAGACTCCACGTTCATAAACACTGTACTCCTCCTCAACCTACTTGTTACACAAATACAAAGTAGCTGTGGAAGTGACGTTGTTGAACCCATATGTAGCATCTCATGACAGCACACACTGATCATACTTTTCTTTTAAGGCATTCGGTGTCAAACATGCGGCCTGCAAGCCCAAACAATCAAGTCCAAGAGAGGGGCGGGGCCCAGAACAGAAAAAACATGAATGATGGAAGTAAAAAAAATACTGCTCAGGTTAGCATGAATATGAAGGTCCTTCCATAGGATGAGGCAACACCATTGTCTTACACTGCAGGTTGAACCTATTGTATAAAATTCATCGATTATTGATAGGTTCTGCCAGAGAAGAAAAAAACAAGTGTGGATTGAAAATTATCTCAGATGGCATCATAATGATTATAGGTATGTACCCTTTTTCATTGCATTGAGATCAAACTGGGCTGTGTGTAGCCCGACATTAAAGCCGACTGACAACATAAACACTCGGAAGGCATCAAGGTTGCTCAAGTGACCATGTTGTGTAAGAGCCGTATATAACGTTTGAACATGGGGTTGATAGTTTAATTTGTTGTCATGGTGACGTTTGGCATGGGTCGTGTGGTGGTAGTCAGAGACAGGCCAAGCTGTCAAATGAACTGTCACAGTGTCACGGGTGCTTTTTTGCCCGAGAGAGGATGGCTGGGTAGCTGGAATGTGAGAAACTTGTGGATGCAAAGTTAATGGGCAATTATAAGCCAGTTTCTCCTGCATCCTTGTTGAGACTGTTCACTGTTTGTTCTTACTGAAATCAGGAAACAATCGCTCACAACCCAGAAAAGGCACCAGAGGCAACCGGTTGAATTTTACACGTACGAGGGGTGTCTGATGGCTGGGTCTTGCAAGTGCTGACCAGACGAGTCTCCTCCAAATGCCAGCGATCTGACTACTCCCACTTCTTTTTATTACAATGGGCTTCTTTTTCAAGAACTTCAGAAATGGTATATATAGATAGATAGATAGATAC
>JASSRZ010000083.1:13828397-13843095 GCA_032164315.1 Malacoctenus gilli | reverse complement strand
TGTGTGTGTGTGTGTGTGTGTGTGTGTGTGTGTGTGTGTGTGTGTGTGTGTGTGTGTGTGTGTGTGTGCATGTGTAACTGCTTGTCATCAGGACTGAAGGCTGCAGTAACCGCGGCCGGTCCCGAAACGGGCGCCGCACTCACCAGGTCGACCTCTCCCAGGTCGAGCTGTGCCCGGCCCAGCGTCTGCCAGCCCTCCCACCACAGGGGGCGGAACTTGACGGCCGTCTCCGCTGCCTTGACCGCGGGGAACGCGTCCTGGAGGATGGTCAGCACCTGAGGGGGGAGGCAGAGGGGACCCCAGTGCGCATACGGCCAAGGCTTCGCGGTTTCGACTGTTGCCGCGGGACGTCCGACTCCAACTGGATCGCGCCGCTGGAACCACTAATCGCGACCTCCAGTCACAGGCAACCCGTCAGTGATTCATTAACTAGTTGGCTTCAAACTGCACTCGTTTCTCTGACCTCGTCGAGCCCCAGAAGTCTTCTCTCATTCAACACACCCAGTGACTACCTGTGGTTCATTATGAGTATTTATTGATTCTCTCGTGCTAACATAAAAAAAACAGGAGTGAGTCTAAAAAAAACAAGGTGTTTTTCCGGAACAATCAGTGCAAGATTTGTCCGGATGCTTTAATCATTACAAGAGGAGGAAGTGTTTTATTGGCCTAGCACAGGGCAGCTTCCCACCAGGAAGTGGGAGGGAGGGGCGGGGGGATAAAAGCATCTTGATTGCGTCTATGATTGCTTCACGTATGCAAGCAGAGGAATTTTGGACAGCGCATGTCGAAGACATCGAAATCTAGACTATCTATGATAGTAAACGAGAAGTTTGGGCTGTTTAACTGCTCGTTTCTTAATGTCATCTCACGAAAATGTCATTTCGAGTAAAGAGCAGCAAAAAACACAGGGGTGGCTCTAAGGAGGGGGGGGGGATCCAGGGTGGGCCAGTGCCAACCTGACAGCAAGCTTGGACCGCCTCGGTGGACCCCCCCCCGCCCCCCCCGCCCCCCTGCTAAGAGCATCAGTAAATATAGATGGTTTTTTTGCGACATGTTTTACTGACGCGAGATGCGGAACTAAAGTTGGGACCGACTTCCTCATCAGACTTCTTAAAAAGCTGCACCGCCGGTGCTTGGCGGTCATTTTCGGGAACGACCCCGAAGCCAGCCTGGTGTCTCTGCAGAGGCTTCATCGTGGACACTTTGCACCCACAGCAGATGGGAAGGAGGGGGACGGGGGGGGGGGACGGGACACATCGATGCGGTGGCGCTTTGTACGTCTGCAGTCGCGTGCAGACGCAAGGGCTCGGATGTCTTTAGGACGACGGTGATCCGATTAGAGGGGGGAGGACGGACGGCCGGCCGGCGTCGCTCGTCATCGAGACGGCCCCCTAATGGGGGCCTGATGACCGGAGTGGATCGAGTTAACCGCCGTCGCCCTGGACGTGCGTCGTCGACGAAAGCGGGCAACTCGAAGACCAGCGGTGACAACGAGCGAACGGGAAGTGAATGTGGGATAAAAATAAAAAACAGGAGACCACTGTGCGACACTTTGATCGCGCTGACTCACAACGACTGATATCATGATGCAATATATGTGTGAGTATGTGAAAGAAAAGCTCAACACGAGGAAGTTTTTGGACGTGTTTTTGCACGTTTAACTCGACTGAGGAGGGGGGGGGGGCGGATGGGTTTCGAATCCGGACCGTGGCGAGCGCGAGCGCCCGACGCCTTTCGACCGGGACCGGGATCAGCACCGGCGTACCTGAGACTTCATCTCGTAGAGCCCGGGGTCGTCTGGCGTCAGCTGGATGGCCTCGTCCCACTTCTTGACGGCGTCCCGGTGCCTGCGAGGACACACGAGCGTCACATGGGGGGTGGGGGGGGGACAGGCAGCGTTAGGGTGGACGTGCAGCCGTCCTACAGCGTCGGCGGCTCCTCTGATGACTCAGACATCAGACACGGCAAGGCTCGGTATTGATCGTCGGCCGGACTCTCGTCCTGGGACGAAACCAGCGCTCCTCCGTGATCAATTCAAACAACCGACGCGCGGAGGGCGGTGAAACCGGACATCCGGCTTCATTGTCTCCGTCCGGGGAAGTGAGAACGTTACGTAAGGGCTACGTGTGTGTGCGGCGGCAATCAGAGCGGCGATGCTCCCCGATGACTTCCCGCCGTTGCTTTTTATAGAAGCGCAATTTGTGCAACTGGAGAGTCGTCCTATCGCTGTTCGCAGGACCGAACGGGAGCCAGGTCGCCGTCCGTTCGTTTGCAATCGCCGCTCTTACTGTTTTCACATCCAAAACCAGGTTCGAACGCACTTCTGCTCCAGTTAACTGGGGGAAACGAAGCCAATCGGATTCGCCGTGCGAGCATGTTGACGCTGCTCCCCTTGACAAATGGGCTCGAGAAGAAGCAGCAGTGGAGCTTCGTCCGAGGGACGCCGCGTCCTCCCAAACGGACGCGGACCCCGGACGCTCTGTTTTTTTTTTTTTGGGGTTCCCGGGTTCTCCGAGATCTCTGTCCGGGACACGTCGGCCTCTCCCCGCCTGCGAGCCCGCAAGTCAGCGTCAACTCAGGGAACCGCTCGGGCAAAGCTGGCAGCTGCGGGCGAACTCCCGGACGTCGGGACGTCGTCCGTCACGGCTGCAGCTTTTGACACGGCGAGTTCCGAGGAAAGGGGACGGCCACTTCTCTTTACGAGACAAACCGGGGGGGGGGGAATGAAACTGAGGCGGTGTGGTAACGTTACCGTCACATGAGGAAAAGGAACCGTGCAACGTTGTATTCGGAAATTATGCAAGAAGCCCCAAAAAAATTGCAGCATCAACAGCAAAAAGGGTACGAGACTGGAGAGCACTGTACGGGGGCAGAGCGCCAATGCCGACAACAAAGGAGCCCCAGTTACCCGACCGGGACATGGCGAAGCGTTTGCGACGGCGAAACTCCCCGCGGCACAGCGAACGTCCGCAAACGCGTCCGTGAAATAAGGTCAAATTGAAAACTTTCAAGTCGCTCTGTTCGGAGCCATCGGGTGCGTTTAGCAGCCGTCCAATCAGGTCGGACGCAGTCTGACATCAGAGGTCAATGCAGTTAAGGTGGTGGGGAGAGGGGTGCGAAGTCCGTCCCCCCGTCCCCCCGTCCCCGTCCCCCCCGCCCCCCACAGCCAGGCATCATCGCGAAGCCCCAGGACGGCCATTAGAGAGCAGCGAGGCATCATTTCCTCGAATCCACTTTCTTCCCCGCAAACGCGATTACCGCCGGTGACTGAAAGCAGCGTTACGCCAGCTGGACGGGAGGAATTTCATGAGACGGGGGGGGGGGGGGGGATTTCGCTTCGTTACTGGAGGACTTCGACCTTCCAACATCCGTGTTTATAAAAAAAAAAAGGGAGAAAAGACGAAAAACACACACTGGACACTGTGACACGCAGTGACGCAACACAGTACCTCTGAAGAGTGCCTGGAGGAGTGTGTTTCGAGAGATTGGAGGTTTTATTGCCGCTTAAACGGGCTTAAGAATCATTCTCCGTTTGAAATATCTGCCCGAACATCGCTCTGTGCTTATGTTCCCTAATTTTTGATCCAAACACACTGAGGACTAATAAATATGTAGATACAAATAATAGTAATTTGTAGGACAATGACCCGTCTCTTGCAGCTGGCCTCAACACACACAGAGGAGAGGACAAACAACACTTGTGTGTTCAGCTGGCCTTTTTTTTATTAACAGCTGTTTGAGGTGAGGCTTCTGGTGCCGTGCGATGGCGCCCTCTGCTGGTGGATTCAGGGACGCTCAAAATCCAACCGAAGAAAGCTGATAGGTCAGCAATTTTGTTTGTGGTGCCCTGTGACAGCTTTGTCGTTGGCAATAGTAGAGTTTGGAGTGTGACCGTTTGAGGTTGCTAAGGGTGTCTTTTATGCTGATAACGAGTTCAAACAGGACCTGTTAATACTTTCAACGAGTGGAGGACAGAGGAGCCTCTTAAAGAAGAAGTTGCGGGGGTGTGAGAGTCAGAAGTTTTGCCTGTTTGGAGCTGACCAAATACGTTTTTTTTTAATTTATCAAATTAATTAATAACAATGAAATCATTACAATAACAATTCCTGGATTCTCACCTGCCCTGCTCCGCCAGAACGGCCCCCTCGTCCTTCAGCCTCCTGCTTTTAGCGGCGCAGGCCTCCAGCAGCGCCTCCCGCCGCCTCTTCACGGCGCACAGCCAGTCCACTGCGCCGTCCCCTCGGCTGCCCCCCGCCCCGTCCTCCACCTGCTTCTCCTCCTCCTCCTCAAACTGCTGCACCGCCGACTTGGACACCTTCTCGCCGGCTTTCCTCTTCCAGCCAAACGACGCCATCCTGCGGGAGGAGTGGACTCCGTTCAGCGCCGAGGCTCGAATAAGGCAGTCGAGCTAAACTCGAGCACATAAGGATGCAGCTCGTATCGAAGTAGACGGTGTGCGGAGGCTTAATTAATGGACGGAGTCCCGACAAGACGTGTTGGCAAACATAAACAAACCGCGTCAGGTAACAGGTTGACGCTAACAAACATTAGCAATGGCAATTTTGCACCAAAGTGTGAGCATACAAGCACAACCCCTCTCGCTCCTTAAGCTGCATTTTCAATACTTCGCGCCTTCGTTCTCAGCCAGCCGTCGAAGTACACTTACTTGCATCACTGGCTTTCCTTGACAAGACACAACAGCACCGCCAAGCTAAGGTAGCTATTAGCCAGGTTTGATGACAAGTCACGAGACGTTCACGGCGCGTCGGTTATTCAAAAGACGCGCCCTGTTTCGTCGGCAAGCGTATCCGCCACGAAAGACGGACATCTCCGTCCGAGATATGACAGTCAATGTACCGATACCGTTCTTTGAAAACAGTTATAAATAATAAGCATTATTGAAAATTATAAATAGTAATTTCATTTTTATTCAACTGCAGCGTTTTGACAAATATTTACTCCGTAATTAATAATTGTGGGCTTGTTTATCTGGTGGTTTTGTGCCATCAATTATGGGATACCAAAGAATTACTTACAAAAAAGGAGGGATGCGGGGGAATTGATGCATAATAGAAGTCTGAGGAGAGTTAGGGCGGCAAATGCGGCACGACTGTCGTCGTAAAATGTGTTTACATCCTCTCTTAAAGAGACAGGGACCAAAAATATAAGTTTTTATCCAGAGTGGCTTTTTGTGTCAGTGGGATATTTTCCTCGTCTTAAAGATGGAAAGGTGCCACGTTGTCGACGATTTAAAAAAAACCCTGAAATTTACAAAAATAAAAATGAAATAAAATCACTTCATTGTTTTGGCTTTCTTTGCGGTGTGACTTGTTTAAAAATGGAATTGATTTCTGAATTTGCCAAAACACTAAATGGACAGACATGCGTTCGTAAAACCATGTGCAATTTAGCAGTTTATTAGGCAGTTGTGTATACAAATGATTCAACACTGTCCATTCAGATTTACACTGGTCATTCTGGTCGGGTCCCCTCACGCACAGGACAACAAAACACGATTTCTTTGAAGCTG
The DNA here is from genome assembly GCA_032164315.1 of Malacoctenus gilli. Taxonomy (NCBI): domain Eukaryota; kingdom Metazoa; phylum Chordata; class Actinopteri; order Blenniiformes; family Labrisomidae; genus Malacoctenus; species Malacoctenus gilli. Next base: position 13,837,565 of record JASSRZ010000083.1, on the reverse strand, counting down.
CTCAGATAATAATCGAACACTCCACAAAAGGACGTCACTCCAGAAGGTGGCAAATAGGGGTTTTTTTGCACACATTCATCTCTCCTGCAAATTCCTCCGCGTAAGCCATGATGGTTGGGGTTGGGGTTTTTTTTTTTCCAGAACTGGCAACTGCCTCGTAAAAAAAAAAAAAGAAGAGAAAACTATAGATGTTGTGTTTCATGTCTTCTTTCCATGACCGCAGTTTGTCCCACCACGAAGATCACTATATTTAGTTCTCGTGGAAAACAAGAGGTCCAAGAACAAAACATTTCAGTCCAGACCTGCCCCACAGGTCAGCAAGACAAACATGAAGATCACAACGATTGGTTGGTGGGGTTTTTTGGGCTGTGATATCATTTTGAAATGTAAAAACACTGAGAAAAAAAAAAAAAAAGATATTTCAGAATTTAAAGCAGTGGAAGCGGAGCGCTGGATTAACGGGCTTCCACCAAGGGCACCATATCGCAGAGAAGGGTCTGATTTTACAGTACGAGCATGCCATTTACTGCAACAGAATATTTAAACGCGTGTCTAGCTGAACGAAAACGACACGACTGAGACCGGTCTGCTTTTGAGGGTTTTTCAGTTTGTTGTTTTCCCTCGATGCCAATTTTTGTGAAATGCTTCCTGTTTTGGCAACACGTTCACAAAATACACCTGCGGATTGGCAATGTTCTCCCTTTTTTTTTCTCTCTCTCTCTCTCTGTTGTGCCAAATGACTCGATTATTCTTCATAATTAACACTGATACTACAATTTGCTGTTTAACCTTTAACAAATGCAAAAGGTGCAAAAGAATTTGAATCCCTTCGGATGATAAAAAAAAAAATCAAACCTCATTGATATTAAGGCAGCCAAAAAAGAAAGGAAAACACTCAGAACTTTAAGACCACGGACAAGGAATGGAGTGAGACGCATTAAACACACAACTAGGACAAAGGCAAGACTTTGTGGGCTTGCAAGTGTAACATATTCTGTTATAAAATATAAATCTGCCCCATAATTGATTCTTGCGTTGTTTTTTTCTGTCTTTCTTCTTTCTCTGCCATCGAGCAGACGGGTCTCTGAGTCCGAGCACGACGAGTCGTTCCAACTTCTAAAATACATGTAAACCTTTGTTTAAGGTCAGACTTCAAGGGGGGGTGGGGGCATCCAAAAAACACAAAAGACAAAGTCAAAAAATTGACGATAACGTGGATGTATTTACCTTCCGACGGCACAATCCATGCACTGCATGTAACTGCTGCGATTCACATTTCGAAAGCAAGCCCGGCTGCCCCCCCCCCACCCCCACCCCCGCGTTGATGGATTGGCATTTAAGATGTGAATGTAGGCAAAAAAAAAAAAGGCATTTCACTCAGTCGCAACCGAACCACCCCACCCCCACCCCCCCAGACACTTATTGGGAAGAACGAAAATGTAACCGAAAAAAAGTCAAAATCAACTCATTTTAATACGTTACACTGAAAATGATATTTTTCCGGGTTTTGACTGTCATGGCAAAAAAAAACAAAACAAAAAAACTCAACGGTTAAAAACAGTCTGGAAAAAAAAAAGTCAGAAAAAACTCGTGATTGCAGGAATTTTTTTTTTTGAAGTGAGATATTGATTTAAAAACCAGACAGTAGGAAAAAAAAATAAAGAAAAAATTATATACCATCCAGCAATAGATCTTAAATGCAAGAAAGAAAAGAAATTCATTTTCTATTAGAACCAACACTCCATCCACTTAATGCACTGATAAATATATTCATGTCTTTATATATAAAAATGCAGGGAACAGACAAATCCGAGCCATTTTTTCTTACGAGGACAAAATCATGAGAATTTAGTTGACAACTCAAAATTCATTAAAAAAAAAAAAAAAGCTCACAGAAGTCTGACAACGCATTCTTTTGTCCCTGACGCAAGACAGAAAATAAAGGGGGGGGGGGGTTCACAGCACCTCCTCAGAATCCAATGAAATGTGACGGGTGAGAGCGCCCTTTGCTATAGCCAGTGCCGTGCCCACCTCCCCCGCCCCAAATATACGTCCGTGCCAACTTCTCTGGTCCCCCGCTGAGAGAATTAAAGAGAGCAGCAGGAAAGAAAAGGAAGAAAAAAAAAAAAAAAGAAACTTGTGCTAAAGTGCCTCCTGTCGTCCCAGAACTGGCAACCCGAGTCTCCGAGGCGCGGCGGCCGTCTCTCCGGCCAAACGGCGCCCGTCCCGTCGTCTTGTACTGGAGAAGCAGAGCTGGCTGGCTGGCAGTACAGAAGACTCGCTGTCAGCGCTGGTTCTATGCGTTAGGTGGGACGTGGACTTTTGTTTTTGTCGGATTGAGAAAGAAAATGTAAACCCCGCCCCTTCCTCCTCCTCCTCCTCCTCCTTGTTCTGTCCTAGCTGATTAAGTAGCTCATCATTCATCTTTCCCAGTTACCCCCCCCCTCCCCTCCCCCTTACATTACATCACCTGTCTGCTTAGTCCCTTCCAGCTTTGGGGGGGAGGGACACACCAACCTGCATCAGTGCCATGGAACAATCACTTCATCCACAGCTGGGATGAACTGAGCCATGAGTAGGTTGTTGCATGCTTATTGCTATAAAGACACTCGGAGAGGAAATAAAGGCTAGCGATTGTTTGTTTGTGTTGGGTTTTGTTTTTGTTTTTTTTGCGAGCTATCGTGCAAGTAGTTTAATAAGATTGGCGCACATCTCAAAGAACTCGATGGTGTGGCTGCCCGGCCGGGGCACGGCCGGCCCGTCCCCGCCGCCCGTCGAGTCGATGGACGAGGTCAGCGACGACGCTAAGGAGCCCTCGGCGGGCTTCGCCGGGTGCACAGTGCTGGAGGAAGTCGCCGGAATGTCCGCCCCGTCTACATCGTTCTTTATCGTGGTGCGGTAGTTTCCCACCGACCCGGAGCGCAGGGGGGTCGCTGTCCCAGATTTTGTCTCCATCATATCATCTGAATCGCACACACACACACACACAAAAACACATTGTTTCAACAATACGCACGTGAAAAATGGCTTTCATCATGTGACAACATGTTCACAAAGTGTCTTCTCCCTTAAAATTTGTAGACAATTTAAAAAAACCAAAAAGAACAACATCTCATATCATTTTTGAGGCAAGTAAAATTACAAACTAAAGTAAAATAGGGATTTTTTTTTTATTTAATTGTCAGGAAAAAATCTGTCAATTGTGTGGACTTTAGAAAACCAATAAAATGTAAGAAAAATCTGAAAATTATTCATCCATAAAACCTAAATGTAGTTGTTTTTGTGTTCTTTTTAAAAATCCATTGATTGTGTCTGGAAAAAGCCTTTCAAAAGACTCCTCAGACCTTCTCGCTGTGTTTCAATTAACCCTCGCTTTATCCCGTCAACACGAGTTAATTCATTACCAACTTGTATGGTTGTTTTTTTTGTCATTTTGGGGCATATACGACGATAAAAGTTGCGTTCAAGATAAACTTGACAAACAGCGGATCTCTTCTTTAACTTCATAATCTGCAGAAAGCAGCTTCTGACACCCAGAGTCGGCGACTCCTCCGTTCTATTTTGTCAGCGCAACGCTGGCCGACTCGTCGCATTTTGGCCTCGCAGCCTCTATGGCTGCACGACAGCAAGAGCCGCAGAACAACACTCTTGTCTCACATTTCGCTTTGAGGCACTACAAAGCACCTATGGAGACTTCCTCAGCCCTGAGTCAATCATTTCTGAGGGCTGCACTGAGGCAGCACACCGTGGGGGGGGGGGGGACACAGACCTTGATAAACTGTCGTCTCAGAGTCAGCGCGGAAGAACACTTTGGGAGGGGGGCTAACTTTAAACTCCAGGTGGTCAGTGCGACAATGCATGATGGGATATATCGTCCCAATACTCAACATAAATGTGAGTAAAAAAAAAAACAACCAATGGCCCTTTCCCATCTGTCCCTCCTCAACCATTGGCTGTATATATTTGGCTTCCAACAGGAAAAACAACACACACACTTGAACTCACCATCTATGCTACGAAAGTCGAGGAGGTAGGTTCTACTGTCCACCTGGTAGAGTTGAAGGCTCATTTTGGTTTGCATCCCAGTGATAGGATTCTTCCTTCTCACACGCAGGTAATAAGGGTTGACAACCTGGGAAGAGATCCACAGATCAGTGCGAGGCAGCGTCTCACCACAGCGGACCCCTTTGTCCCCCTTTCGTTTACCTTCCACTCGTAATCCAGCTGCTTCATGGCGCGACACACTTCCGACATGATGTCGTTGGGCCGACTCTGGCTGCGGATGCCGAGGTGCCACTTGGCCCGCCTCACGCCTTGGTGCTTGGACTTCTGCGGGTTCAGTTCGTCCAGCGTGTGGCGAGGCCTGGGCGGGGTCTCCGCCACCAGGAAGGGCACGCGCTCGGGGTGGGGCTTGATGGCCACCGCGCCCGCCGACGACGTCAGGTGCTGGTCGTCCAGGAAGGAGTCGGGCGGGCTGGACGCCAGGTAGAAGTCCTTGGCTTCGCTCATGATGCGGCGATTGTCGATGATGAGGTGGTAGGCCACGGCCAGCGGGTCCTGGTGATTGCGACTGTATATGCAGGCCAGCACCTCCTCCTCCGTGCACTCGAACTTGTCGCACACCTCCTTCAGGGCCTCGTCGTCGATCATGTTGTTGCTATAGGAGGGGTCCTCGGGGAACAAGTACTTGGGCAGGTCCTGCTTGAACCACTCGTCCTCTCTGTGAAAGGGGGAGGGGGGGGCAGTGTATTTTCATGGCAATCACAGAGGAAACACCATGAATTTGCCACACCAACAAGACCAATAAAGTTATTCAAAATTCCTTTTTGAATACGGCTACTTATTATATGAGTGGTTTGAAACATACTTTGGCCTAATTCCAATTCTCTTCCTTAATCCTCAACCTTAACCCTCAATACCAAGTGTTAATGGCTAGAAATGGGACACTCCTTAAATGCAGATACTTCCTCAGTCGATAGGGGGCAGCACTGCGCCAAAGCAGCGTTGAGTCTATCAAGTCAGAAGAGAAAAAGCCGTAGCCGTAGCAACAATAGCAACAGCACCGCTACAGGCCGCTATTGACAAAAGATCTTAAGTAACAGTGAGGTCACTAATCCGTAACATGGGCCTAAACTGAGAGAATACCATGTTTTTCGTAATATTTCTATTTCTATTAAAGAAAAAACATTTGTAGCTCGCCGTTTCGTTTTAACTGTAAATCACGCCATGCATTCTGGGTAACCCTTACTTTTAAGGTCGGTGCCCGAGACTCCTCAGTTTTCGTTCCGTAAACTCGCTCCTCAACCTTACTTCCTAAGAACTTTGACGGCACTTGCGCCTCGCGGGAGCGCGCCTTTTGAGGAACGAGGGTTAATGTTGAGGATCAAGGAAGGAATTGGAATGCACCCTTTTACTTTTGAATCCATAGGATGGTTACTTCGGATGTTTTAATAGTGTGCAAACAATTGTGCTGTGGAGGTGTTCAAAACAACACAAACCGTTCTCACGGAAGCCTCCGAGAAGCAATCTAACGTCATATTCAGTTTGGACGGTTAAAAAGATTTCGTAAACAACCACGTGAAAAACGTACCTGATCTCTCGGATCGTGGCTCTTTTCATTGGATCCACCTGCAGCATGTGTTTAAGGAGGCTTATTACCGAGGGGTTCAGATACTGTGGGGTGAAAAAGATCCCGTCGCAGATCTTCTTGAAGAGCGTTGGCACGTGGTCGTCGTCGAAAGGGAGCGTCCCGCACAACAAGGCGTAAAGAATGACCCCGCTGCTCCAGATATCCACCTCTGGACCCGCGTATAATCTGCACGCATGGAGAGCAAAAAACAAACGATTTTGAAAGCAAACCTCTCGCGTCGTTTTTTTTTTTTTTTCTGAATCGTCGCGCGGGATTGGTTCAAATCCGGCATCGATCTCTGCTTCGGGCGACGAGCGGATGAATCGTTACCTTCCTGAAATGACCTCAGGAGCAGCATAGTTTGGAGAGCCACAACTCGTTCTCAGGAACTCCCCGTCTGACATCATATTCGACAAACCTGCGCAAGACGTCACAAGATCGTGAGACGAGCAGGCCCGTCGATGGAAAGTCTGTGTGCTGGTCGAGACTGAGCAAAGCAACCACGTTTCCTCGTGAAACACTGCAAACACACTGTGCGATGACAAAGGGTTGTGTGCTTCCTTTTCTACAGGGTCAACCAACAGGAAAACATCAGTCACATCCCAGCTTTGGGACTATTTACATTCACAAAAGCAGTGATTTTCTTGATTGCTTTTCCTGGTGAATTGTTCTCATTTCTGGCGTGTTGTTGACAGTAAATCCTGATGACTGGAATGCGATCAAACGGCCAATCGTACAACTTATACAAGCGTGTGTGAACTAGCGTTCGCGGTATAAACACTGAAACATCAAAAGGGTTCATTGCGCAACTGGTGGTCAAAACTTGACAAAGCACCTCATGCATTGCTCACCAAAGACCAGGTCAGGAACCAGAAGTGGGTCGTCTGAGATTGAACCTTTATTTCCCACAGTTTAAACTTAATATATGGTCTAGATTCGACCTGAAAAACTCATTTAATGAGCATATTACAAAACTTTAGAAAATTGTGTCTCCCAGAAAAAATTGGAAACACTGACTTAAAGTACGTAACCATAGAAACCCGAATAATACATTGTATTTGTACAGCGCTCGTCAACTTCTTGTCACTCAGAGCGCTCACATTAGATGCATTATTCATCACTCTCCTGTTCACACATCGGTGCTGGTAAGTCGCTTGTGTCGCCACAGCTGCCCTGGTCCAGCGTGACGGAGCTCCACCACCTGAGACCTGAGCTGCTGCCACCCAATGGCTGCCTTATTCAGCAATGATTGTGGCTACGCCTCCTTGTTTCCCAGGCGATTAAAAAACTCACCAAAGTCGGCTATCTTGGCATTCATGTGTGCGTCGAGCAGCACATTTTCTGGCTTGAGGTCCCGATGAACCACCATGTGCCTGTGGCAGTAGTCGACTGCTGAAATGATCTGCTGGAACAGCCGACGGCTCTCCTTTTCATCCAACTGTTGAGGCAGAAAATCGGCCGTTAGGTGCGATCTTCCCTGTGACTCAGCCAGTTAGCACATCGCTGACTGAGCAGCACTTGGTCTTGAATTCCAGAATCTTTCTCAGTCACTCGCGGGACAGAGATGACCTCGTCTCCACGGGAGGTTTACATGACAACAAGGTTCTTGTGATCGTATTGAACAAAAAAGTGTCATCTTAAGATGCAAAAAGTGTAACTCCGTGTTTACCTTTCCATTTTTGCAGATGTAGTCAAAGAGCTCTCCTCCCGAAACATACTCCATCACCATGAAGATGTCAGTAGGGGTGCTAATAACCTGATACCTGCGAACGACACGAAAACGGAAACAAGGGCGCAATCAATAGCAGACAGACGTGACACAACTCAAAGTCTGACGCTGAAAAGAAGACAAACTGGAGTGCGTGTGATTGAGAAGCGACAATATTCAGGTGTTTGTGGATTGAGACGAATTCAGCACGGATCAAAGGAAAAATCCTGTATTTCCTTTGACTGAAGCAACACACTTTCTGCTTTTACACACCCACATCAATAGCGATACTTTAGTATCGACACACTCGTGGTTGTCATACGCATAAAACAGTTCCCCTGGATGAGAGCGGTGTCACTGCACTGAAGCAGGCCAGTGTCTAACCTACTTACAACCCCGGTCAGGCTTTGTGCATCTTTGTGTGTCCAGAACAAGCCACCCCCCCCCCCCCCAAAAAAGAAAACTATTGAAAGTGTATACAGCTTAAGCGCTGCGCGAGGCCAAATGAAAACTTCTAGAAGTGACCTCACAACACAGCTGCTCTAACTTAATCTGTGTTCTTGCTCGCTCTGTCAGATGACAACTGAATCATACCTTGACTGACTTTATCTCCAGTGAGGCAACAGTTTCGTTTCACAACCAATGTGACATCTCGAATTACAGCGAGAGACAAATATGTAAATGAAACAACTACGCTCTGCATAGAACATCAAGCCGTACTCTCTTTTTCTGTTTTTGAAAACAATTGGACTACATTGATGGTGCCAGCGTTGGCAAAATGAGCCATTGGCAGATCTCAGGTGTTAGTCGCTGCAGTCTCTCTCTCTGTCTCTCTCTGTCTCTCTCTGTCTCTCTCTGTCTCTCTCTGTCTCTCTCTCGCCGAGTTTACATTCTTGGGCACGCATGACATGGAACGGGTATTTTGAGCGACTCGCCTTGCCTCCTTGTCAGTTTAATGACCCTAAAACTGTGCTGTTGGCCCTGTGGACATTCACACACAGGACAGGAAGCCCCCTCCTCCCTCCCCTCCCCCTCCCTTTCCATTGATGAGAAAGGTTGTGTACTTTTTGTCTTATCAGAAAACGACTTGACAAACACTACCATAATAGATGCGTATGCGTGTATATTTCATAAATATAATTGCATGTCAAAGGTTGAAGCTTACGAAACTTAAGTGATCAGTGCGAGGACAGACAGCAAAGTTAAACACTAACTCATTCACAATGCCACAGTTACTTATCCACCAAGTTTAGCATTTTTAGCAAGCTGGAACGCAACTGAGACAGTTACTTGACAGAAAGACTCGGACAGGAGGAGACGACTCCCGTTCAGTTTTCTCCATGAAACATTAGCATGCTCTACTTTTTTTTTTTGCAACGAACTTAAGAAGCAGTCAAATAAAAAAAAAAGATGTCAACACAAGTTTGCACAATGATATGAAAGGCTTTTACAGAGGACAAACAGAACAGACATGATGAGCCCAGGCCCAACAGGAGATCAGACTGGGTCAGACAGACATTGTCCCACATGGCTGCGTTTTAAAAAGCATGATTATGACCTGGAAATAGCTCGGTGGGTGGCGTTAATGTGGCGGCAGGTGGGGGGGTGGGGGGGGGGATTACTGAGCAGCGAGTAGGGGTTTAATCTATGACTTACAGTTTAATTATGTGGGGGTGCCTGAAGAGCTTGAGGTTCTGGATTTCGCGGCGGATCTTGCCCACCACGTCCAAGCTGCGGATCTTCTGCCGGTTTAGGATCTTCACCGCCACTTGGTGCTTGGTGAGCTCATGTTGGCCAACTGCGGGGGGGGGGGGACCCGGGGCGAGAGCGC
>JASSRZ010000083.1:13792706-13809544 GCA_032164315.1 Malacoctenus gilli | reverse complement strand
ACACACACACACACACACACACACACACACACACACACACACACACACACACACACACACACACACACACTGAGAGCGGTGTTTTTTTGTGAGGGCCACTTGTCGCTGCGCAGCCTGTTGATCATCTGCAGCCACAGAAAGCGGTTCGGCCGAACACAAGCGAGGTCTTCAGGGCTTCTTCCTGACCTACATTCCCTCAGAGGCATCGCTCTGAACAAAGCCTCCATCACACACTTCTCCTCCTTTCGTCTCACTTTCACCAGGAAGTCCGCGCCGTCCTTATTTTTTGGTATGTTTTCCCAGTTTTGTTGTCTTGTGTACTTTTCGACGAATCGCTGCGATCAAAAGCAGCGCTGAAAAAAAACGAAGCCTCGTGGACAAAGTGGCTGATTCACCGAGGCCGTCGCTGACTTCCTGTCCCGCTCCGTCCCGAAGATGAAGGATTTTCCCATCAGTTTAAAAGCGACGACTGACCCCCCGGGGGCAGACGCCAGCTTCAACACGGACCACCACTGTTCGTTTAAAAACAACATTACTTCCGATTTCCTTCCCATTTGTGTTGAACGGGTGAAATATAACACGGATAGCCTGGAACTGACTCAGCAAGCGGAAAAGCGCCTAAAAATATTCCACGATACTACAGACAACAGAGAAAAAAACAACTTACACTGCAAAAAAAGAAGGCTATGTTTTGATTTCACTCCTTACTGACGTTGGTCTCATAAGACTGTCACAACTTTGGAGGGAATCTGATAATATTTGGAGGGTTTTCAGCAAAGAGTCTGTGTTAATTTGGCAAACTATAAACAAACACACACAAAAAAGCAACTGAAGGAAAAAGAGGTTGGTCTGATTCTGTTTCGGCTGCATCTCGCGCAGTTCGGACGTAATCCTCCGCTAATAAGCGGTGAAGTAATGAATAACAACAGCGCGACAAATCTGCTTTCATGCTTGTCGGCGCGATAATATTTCCTTGACGTCGCTGCGGCCCAGAGTGACCCGGCGACAAAGAGGTGGCGGGGGGGGGGGACCAAGGAGGGGGGGAGGTTATTAAAGCTTTGATGTAATCAGAGTCAGAGAGGTAAAGAGGGGCAACAATATCTCCTCCCCAGGAGAGAAGCTCAGAACAGCATGAGTCCCGATGAAAGCTGACAGTTAACAGAGCCGTTGTGCACATCTTCTTGAACTTTTTGACAGTTTTCTGCAGACGAACAACTTTATTTCTCAGTTATTTGGGTTAAACCAGCTTAAACGTGAGGGCGCCCTATGTTTTTATTGATTGGCTGAAGGCTTTGTCGCTGTCTTTCTCTGCTCTGCTGTGACTCTGCTGCTGGTTGGAAGCAGTGAGAAGACGCTGACCTCTGGGTCACTGGGACAGTTTGATGGAAGAGACGCAGAAAAAGAGAAAAAAACCTCAGCGTAAACCTCCCAGGACCCGCGCGTCAGCTCGTCCTTCGGCTCCTCCACGGCTGCTCCATTTCCTCCAGCGAGCTCATGCTGGAAGTAGGACATATTGGAGCATATTTCCTCCTCGCCAAACCCCCACTTATCCGTATAAACAGCCTGCATGTGCAGATCCCCCCCCCCCAAAAAAACGGCTGAGATAAGAACAACAAGAGCAAGCTGCACGCTTCGAGTAGTCACACATGTGATTTCTGAGGAACGGGGCGGAGGGCCTGGCTGAAATTTTTGTCATTTCATTCCCAAAAACGAGCAGGCGGCCATGTTTCTTTTCTGCTCCCGGGAGCTCCGATTTGAGCCAGCCAAGTTCTGAATATTGTAACAACAACAAGCAGAGAAACGCCCCGGCACATTCCTCCCGGGCCACCGAGGAGCCGGCCTCGCAAGGCTGCGAGCAAACTGCAGCAAGCGGGCTTTCCCACAGAGGGAAACAGGAACGAGGCTCCGAAGTGTGTGTGTGTGTGTGTGTGTGTGTGTGTGTGTGTGTGTGTGTGAGTGTGTGTCGTCTCCACAGATAGAACACAGTACGAGGATAAGACTGTCTCCCACCCGCGATATTTGGAGGAAAGAGAAATAAGAGTCCAAAAAACAGAAGATACGAACACCAACTAAGAGGAGGAGAAGGAGGAGGAGGAGGAGGAGGAGGAGGAGGAGGAGGAGAAGCTCACTTTTGAAGCCTTCCAACTTCTCAGCCAGGTCGTCTTCATCCCTGTATTTTTGGTCCTCCATGTATTCCTGTGGAAGAGGGAAAAAACACGTGAATGCAGACGAATTCCTTCAGAATAAAAGCTCGGTTTTGTGCAGGTTTGCATGATATCTTCCAATTGAGTGACCGGATCAATCCCATGATGCTTTGCACTGAGACACATCCCCACAAGATTCAACATTTAGCAGATTTAGTGTTAATATGATGGAAATCTAATCTGATTACTTATGACCAGAGTAACTGTACTTAAGAACTGACTCTTTTCCTGCAGAATACACAGCAGCGTTTTACATGATGCCCACGCAGAGCAGCTCCCACACTAATGGGTGGGGGGGGGGGGCATGAAGGACATTCCTCTAATTGTCTCCTGTCAAAAAATCAGACAGCAGGATGATGACTCACAGCCTTAAGAGGATCTTCCCCCCGGTTTGTCATTACTTATCACTGTTTTCATTAAGTGGAGCACCTCACGAGGGGACAAAGGAGCCTGAAGGGAGCTGCCGTAATGAAATTATAATGATGCAATCTGCCATGCGGGAGTCGTTCTCTATCTGTCCTGGACGGGGGTGGGGGGGGTGGGGTGGAATGGGGGGGCATCGGGAGAGACGGGGGAGTGAGACTGTTCTGCGGGCCGAACCTCGGCGTGTCGGTCGGACTCGTAATTACGGGTGAAGAGGAGAAAGACAAACGCCACGGCTGGATGTTTATCGCAGACGCCTGACTCAGCCAGAGCTGATTCACGATAACAAACCCCCCCCCCTCCAAATCCCCTCCCCCGGCCCACCCCCACGCAGGAATGTCTGCTCACGGTCACAGAGACGCGAGTGTGTCTCTGGCTGTGTGTCGGCGAACTCACAAGCCATGAAACACGTTGAATTTAAGAAATATCTGTTAAAAATAGCTGAAAAAATCGCGACATTGTTAATTATTAAAGAAGATAAATTCAATGAAACCAAAAGATATTGATTTCATAAACAACTGAAACTGTGATGAAATCTCATCAAAATGGTCCAAATGAGGGCTAATTTAGGAACAACAGTCATCATGGTTTGGAGGGCGAGGGCCCCCCTGTTTAAAATGTCATAGATACGCCCTTGTAAGCGAGGCTGCAGCTGAGTGGACTCAACTGCTATTGTTTCCCACTGGCCATGTTTTATCAATTGCCCCCTCCCTCCTTCCAAGAATTCCTTAGGTCCGCCCCTGGTGGCACAGTCATGCCACAGGCGCTCCCTCCTGCAAGGGGGGGGGGGGCAGATGACAGGCGGCCCAGTAGGAGCAAAGGAGGGAAGCGGAGATTACGCAGACATGTAGGTAATCTGCGGAGACTAAACAAAGGGCGCATTGAGACACCTGTTTTCTGCGGAGCGCTGGGAACGAAGGGTGGGCGAGGGGAGGGGTGGAGGGTGGGTGGGGGGCTTCTCCTGCAACCATTCAACAAGTGCCATTAGACAGACGGGAAGGGGATCAATAAAATACGTCGGCCACGGTCAACCGCAGTCATAATGATGCTACTACTACTTCATTAGGGCCGTTTATTATTCAGGGCGCTGCGGGGACCGTTTAACGTGCGCGCGCGCGCGCCGGTCCGCCCTCCCTGATGCGTTCAAAGACAAGGCCAGTGCCGAGTCAAGTGTATGCGGGCTGGTTGGATCCAACCGTCAAGTGCGGTGAACGAGAGCGTGCGTGTGTGTCCCCCTCTTCCTCTCCTCTCCTCCTCCTCCTCCTCACCTTGTTTATCTCCTCCAGTTTTTGTCTCTGCTGCTCCTTCAACAGCCCGAAAGCTTTCCCACCTGCGAACACATTAAAATTAATGGCAGTTAGCGGGCGAACGTGCACACAGCGAGCCTAGCATTGGAAGGCAGCCCGCTCGGCCTCAGATGCTCTATTGTAGGGACTCTAATCTGGAGCTTTGGCGACGCACGCATGAAGGCAGATGCCCGGGAAACGGCGCCGCTCGTCGGCTTCTCACCTTGGACGTTGGAAGGCATCCCGGCACTGGTCGGGGGTGGTTGGGTCCGGAAAACAAGGCGAAGGTCCGAGGGTCCGAGCGTGAAGGCAGCCGCTGCTGTCCGCCGTGGAGATCCTCCCGTTGCGCGGATTGGGCTCAATGGGCCACTCGGCACCGGCGTCAACGTGAACGTGGTGATAAGATAAACATCCGGTGACACCTTTCACAATAAAGTGCACTCGCAATTTTTTTTTTGTCGCTTTAACTTTTTGTCCTTTTTACAGCACACTCTTGTTCTTGTTCTTGTTCTTCTTATCGCTATTATTATCATTATTATCATTATTATTATTATTATTATTATTATTATTATTATTATTATTATTATTATTATTATTCACATTTAGCAAATCATGTTCATTCATGCTAGTATAATTATACTTTGAAACAACTTTTTTGTATTACCAGTGTCATTGGATTGATACATGCTTCCAATAAAGTACTAGTTTGAAATAATATCTTAGTTGTTTTCTATGCAGTTTTGCAGTTGCAGTCAGTACATAAAGATGTGTTTTTTGCTCTCTAAGTGTTCGGACTTCATTGTCACTTTAACTGATATTTAAACTCTCCATACTGAGCCAAAAATGGTGGCTGTCAAGTTTTTGGGATATGAAATGTTACACTTTTTTCTTCACTATGATGTTCCATTCAGATAATAAACACAGAGATTGATATCCATTGTTAATTGTGTCAAACATGCGTTAGGTCTGCCCTTATTTTGAAGGCATAGAAACCCCACATTCCTGTATCGTGGTGCGCGAACACCACCTACTGTACCTCCTCATCACTGATGATGTTGGAGGAAAAAAGTAGGGCACTTGCTGCGCTCGTTTGCCACCATGTGGCCGTTGTGGGTATTACAATAAATGAGGGTGTGACCCAGCAGGATGCAAAAATGAAATGCAGAGTGAAGCAGCACTTCCATTAAAATAAATGGATCCAAGCGTGCAGTTCAAAGACGTAACAATAGGATCGGTTTTCAGTCCATTAATTTATGAATTCACCATTACATTGTTTACATGTATATCATAAACAATGCAATCAGATTCCTTGAGTGGCAAAAATACATATTATTCGAGGATAATTGATTTGGTTTGTATTAACCTTGAGTGCAGCAATAATTTCTTGGATTACTTTACATTTAAAATACTCCACACATGATTTAGCATCTCAGGGATGAGTTTTATTGTGAAAAACAGATCTTATAATGAAAGAGCAACTCTGTAGTACGTAGAAAATATGTAAAACCCAAGATTTTAGCGTTACTGTGTCAATAAACTGAACCATCTGTGACGAAGAAACGTTTCCTCTACAGGTGTTTGTTGTTTTCCTGCACAAAGACAGCAACATTTCCTTGGTTTACTTTCACAGAGCACGTCCTCGGATGATTTTTTAACCATCTGGGTTTCACAATAAAACTTCATTCCCCAGCAGAGCATCTGTGAAATGAAGATGTGTTAATTGTGTCTCCCCCTAATTGTAGAGGGACACCGTCTCCAGCTGTCCAATTACATCCTCTATTTACTCAATGAAGGTAATTTTACATGTGATGAATTGCGTCAAATTGCTGCCATCATTCTCACACTGTTAGTAAAAACGAAGCCTGACCTCAATCGGAGACAAACTTTACTTCCAGGCCTCTTCACGTCTTTTATGGCGACAAAACGACACCGGAAACGACTTGTCAGATTGTGATTTAACGCAGAACTCGACCTTTTTAAGCAAAGTAAACACATGCTTGCATGACAGTAACCCCATATAGCTTGTCCTTTATTGATCCCGATCTGGGGAATCAATTTGTTACAGTAGAATGAAAACAGTATGCAATAATAAACAACATAGAAACAATAACAGATTGTTAATATTTCGTGAAATTACACAACTGTACAAAAATAAATATGTAGAGTTAATTTGCAGCAAATGCACTGAAAGAAAAGTTCCTTTTTCACCTGTTTTGCATTGAATTCATGTATAAAACTCTGCACAACTGCAGTAATACTTTGAATGTGAATATCCTCCAAATATAGTAGAATACAAAGGATTTTTATTTCTCACCTTACAGACAATTAAAGGGGAATATTTCAAGATAAATTGTGAATTAAATAACCTGTGATATTTGGGCATAAATCATATTAACTGCGTCTCTTTCTGCTACTTGATTTTTCCTCTGTGTAGCGTTCTTGCGATGTTTATTTCTCTCCAGGAGTCTCTGCGCTCGGGAGGCGAAGTTCCTTAATTAAAAAGCCGTTAAAGTGTTTTCCAACTTCTGTAACTTTGGGCCATTCTGCCCTTTTAACCCTCTGCAGATAAGCTCCACTCGTCCCTGCTAATTCACACTTCTGGCGCATCAGAGTTGTTTTCTTTTGCCCCCCATAAGGGAAAAAAACACGTCTGGTCCCACCTGATTTTTCCATAGCAGTAATTTTCATATGATAATTAGGAGGGGGGGGGGGGGATTTGACCCTCATGTTGTGGTCTCATCATTATTTTTGTAAATGGGTTTTTGGAGAAGAAATTACAGCAGGAGGCAAAAAAAACCCCAAACTCAGCCGGATTCAGAACATTTTCTGAAGTCGCTTCTTGTTGTTTTGTCGACACAGAAACAAAACCGAACAGTTTTTTTTTGCTGAGAGGAAAAAAAAGCTTGTTCCAGCCGTCGTTTCTGCTTGTTACAAATAAAAACATTTATATTCACATGACGCTACATTTTACTCTCTGTCAGAAAAGCAGCAGAAGTTTTGTTTTTTCTTCTTCTCCTGCTGCTTCTTCTTCTGCACAACCAAACACAGAATTTACATAACTGACAAAACGTGTTTGGGGTATTTCATTGGGTTGCATAGTTGCGAGTCAGTTGATCCAGTTTCCCGCAGTGCTCGGCGTTTTATGAGGAGAGACAATTTCAACACTCACTCGTCTGATTTACATGAAAAGGTCTGCTGGTCTCCCTTAATAAAAGCACGGGAGAGCAGGCTGCATCATATTAATCTGCGAGAGGACTCTGGGAGCGTCCGTGTCGTGTTTTTCCTCCTGCTTTTTTTCCACATTCATTAATTCAGAGTTAGATCATAGGGCTGCTTGGGTTTAAATAAATTATGACCTTGGCAGGACCACAGTCTGCCGCTAAATCGAACAGACTGCGAAGCGCTTTCAAATTATAATATGTTGCCCTCCCAGTGATTTTGAAGCTCTTTACTCCTGTTTTTTTCTCCCTTCACTTTTTAATATATGTGTTTGATGCTCAGGATGAGCTGACCAGGTCAGGATGCGCCGGCATCCAGAAATAAACAAAAGCGTCGGGCGGATTAGAAACAAAGGGCACGTTTGAACGCAGACTGCAGCTGACTTCAGGGCCGCTACCGTCCACCTGATTTGCAACGTCATCCCGCTGTGTCTCCATCGTGTTTAACCCTTGAACACACCGCCAGTTCATTGGGTGGAGCCAATACCAACAAGCAAGAACCTCTTGAATTTTTACGAAACAGTACCAAACACAACTGAACCACCTGGACGTGTTTATTAACCGTTTTAGTTTGATTTGGACGAATCTGTCATTTTTGTTTGACAACAATTTAATTTAATATTTAATTATTAATTGAACCCAAAATGAAATTATCCGGAGTAATGTCGCCAATAAATTATCAAATAAATAAAAAATATTGTAATTAAAAAAAGGAAATTAATTGAAATAAAAATAATGGATAAATAAAGAAAAATTAAATTAAATCAATAAACAAAAACATTAATGGAAAAAAAACCCATTACAGCTAAAAGGTAAACAAAAAGATGGGCTAATCTTCCTCAAATTGGATTTCAACTCATCACATGTGTGCTGAAAGGCCCTCATGATGCTGCCAGTAAGTCTGAACCTGGAACCTCTTTGTTGTGAGTCAGCGGTGTGAACCACTTCTGTACCACGCCGCTGTTTGCAAATGCTCAGCCATCACTTATAAACAGAGAGATGATTTAAAGGGGGATTCAGGCTGTTTCCCTGTTATTTACTCGCGTTGTTGTTGCAAAGGATCCGTTGCCCACTCACGTTGCTTTGTTTCAGATTCATAGTTATTGCTCCCAACAGGGCTTACGGTGAGAGCGAAGATATGCTGAAGGGATAATAGTGGCTGTGAACGCCACATCACTCATGCTGTAAAAGGCCTCCTCACACACACACACACAGACACACACACACAATCTGCTTGGATACAGATGGGCACAGGCCTTCACAGCAGTGGTGTCCAACATGTGGTCCTGGACCCCCTTGAAGGACGGGGGCTGTTTCAGTGATCACAGGGAGGCTCTAAAGTTTTTACAATCAAGCATCTTTGTGAAAATGGTCCCTGCTTTTATTTTGAAAGCTCCTTCTCTTGAAAGATTTTAGCATGTGATGTTGGCTTCGCTGTAATGTCAATAATGCTCAAAGAAAGGGTCCAAAACGTCTCTTTAGAGGGAATTTGATGGTCTCCAGTGAGAAAAGAGCCAGCGTACTCACATAGAGAGTGAAATTCTCATGTCCCTCACTGTTATTCTTCCCCCGAGAACAGCAGGTCAACAAGGAACATCTGTGGGGTCGAGGTGTCAGGAGGGACCGAGGGCGAGACCCCCGGGGCATCAAAGAGCCCCGGCAGCGCGAGCCGACCTCTGAGGAGCCGGCGCGCCGAATCCAGCGGCCCGTACTGTGAGAGCGGATGAGAAAAGTTGTGAAAAGGTGAGTCTGAAGAAACAAAAAGTGAAGTTTTGTTTCATTATATAAAGTCTGAAAGAGCCAGACGTGAAGATCCGACTCCGGGCGGGTGGAAATGAGATTTTTTTGAACGCCTGGAGACGATAATTTAGAAAGACCGAGGAAATTTGTTAAAGAATTAGGTCAAGGGTTAAAGGGTTAATTGCATCCTTGGAGGAGGGCGTCCTTGGAAAGCTGCAGGGAACAGAGCAAAGGAACGGAGGTTGGAGGGAAATTATAGGAAAAGAGAGAGACCCGACTGGACAGAGGGGGAGTTTAAGTAGGTTACGACTGAAAAAGTGCAACGAGATGTAGTTTTAATGATAAAAGAGCGGACGATTGTCATCCAAAAACAGGATTAAGTCGGGACAACGGGGGCAGAATACAAAGGACGACGTGGTGAAATCAGTGCAAATTAAAGGGAACGCAGACGCGAGCTGCTGAACCCTGATTAGCACAAAACACAACAACACAACACCTCGTCCAAGTGGACCAAATCCCAGTGACCCACAGGGCAGGCGGGAACTAATTGAAACAAGGGAACGGATGTTTTTGTTGTTGTCGTCATTTCTTGGCGCGCTGGGAGTCGGACCTGCCACAAGGGGGCAGCATGGCTTCACCCTGCTGGTCTGTGGCGGCTCCACTGCATGAATCCAACATGAGAGATGTGTCACGCAACATGTTCAAGGACCTCGGCGATGGCGGCGCAAAAAAACCCCCGCTCCGACGCTGACATAAGCGTGACGCACGGGAGCGGGCGTTTCGTCAGACATCACGGAGGAGAGGAGGGACCGGAGGGGGGGGCGGGGCGGGGAGGGGGGGGGGTGGCTGTTCGCCAGGCGAGGTTACGGACGTAAACCTTCGAATGAAAAGCAACATCAGTGATACGGTTGCAGTCGTGTTCAGTCACAGCGAGGGGGGAGGAAAGGCCAGCTAATGCTGCGGTTAGTCAGCTTGTAGTCTCCTAAGTACGCAGTGTTTGCCGGATGGAGTAAGAGACTTAATATCATGTTGAGCTGCTGAGCTTAACGAGATGAACGTCAGGGAAAATACAGCCTCCGAAAAACCCGCAGCCGAGCGTCCGCATCCAGTCTATCGGAGGAGACTCCGGAGGAAAAGTTTCTCTCTCTCGGGAAGAAAAAAAAAAACAACCCCTGTGTTGTGGGAGAGATTAGCCGCAACTTTACTTCAAGGGCATCTGCAATAATCTCTGGCTATTAATGTTTCACCACTCAGCTGTGAGGCGGGCCGAGGAGAGCGCTCGCGTGAGCGTCACGCGGATACTCGAGGTTACTCGTTTCAGAGTTGCTATAAATACCGTCGCACGTGCCGACGCCTCTTAGCGCCAATTCGTTAAATCGATACATGGTGAGTTACACGAGAGATAATGAGTTAAAGTGTCTCGCTTTTAATGTCACAAGCTCATTAAAACGTTCGATGTCAGTAAACAATTTGGGGAGGTTATTAAACGGGGCTCGTTGTTATCTTATTATGTAGCAATCTGCGGCTAAACAAAGACGGACGCGCCGCTGCGAAGCAACAACTCGTCTTACCAGTTTTCATTAATCACGTCTTTGATTGGATTAAACAATCGCTTTGCCGCGTAAACGATCGTTATCTCTAATTTGGTTGTTTATCAAAGTGGGATCAGAAAAAGGCCCACCGAAAAACGACCCGAATGTCACTCATCCAGCCGCCCGTCGGTCCTCGATTCATCCGTTCATCCCTCCTTCCATTCGTCCAACAGTTTCTATTTATCTTCCAGTGTTTGAAGTCTATTCACTCACTGTTTATCCATCCATTCATTGATCTGAGCGTCCATCCATCAATCCATTCATATCTCCGTCCTTCCATCCATCATCATCCACCCATCGGTCGATATGTATCACTCCATCCATCCCTCTCTATATTCCTTTTTCCATCCATCTCTCAGTCTCTACATCCTCCCTCCATCCCTCCCTCAATAAGAACAGCCACTCATCCATTCATTGACCCGCACATCCATTCATCAATCCATCCACTCGTCTGTTCATACCTCTGTCTATCTCTTTGTCCTTCCATCCATCATCATCCATCCGTTTGGTCAATACATATTGCTCCATCCTTCTATCTATTGATCCGTCTCTCGCTTTATCCATCCACCCATCCCTCCCTCTCCCTCTCCCTCCCTCCCTCTCTCTCTCCCTCCCTCCCTCCTTCCCTCCATTCATCTTTTTTCACTGGCCGTCCACTCTGAATGAGAAAAAACCCAACAGCTCGGCCCTGAAAACCTCGTTATGTCAACGGCGGAATAATAATTGTTTACTCTGGTCCGACATCGTTCATTACATCTCCATTTCGTCATTCCATTTCTCTGCCAGTCTGACAGGATTTCCCACGTGAGGAGTGCGGCGGCGGTGGTGGTTTTTTTTTTGTTGCTCACATCACCGGAATATTTGACAAACACAAAGCGTTTGTTGCCGCGCTTTCCCTTTTTCTCTCCTCCTCATTTATATGAATGCGCGGCAGCAGCAGCTGGAGCCTTTGGTCAAGGAATGAAATTAGCTATTCAGGGGGAAGAATCTCATCCTATCTGCTCGTCTTTTGGTCCCCTCCCAAAGCTTATTACTGGGGGGGGGGGGGGATGTCAGACTTCAGGCTGACCAGTAACGTACCTGTTCATCTCCAGCCTGCATTTTGGCATCCAATTCAATTAACTGATGTCAATCTTGAGACCCGTCTCACTTATGAATAAACAACATTTCTGTTAATTAATGTCTCCTGAACTGCAGTCTTATCTCGGTGCATGCGTGTGTGTTTTTGTGTGTGTTTTAGTGTGTGTGTGTGTGAACCTTGGTGACCCTTGAATCAACATGGCCTCGTGTTCGGGACTCTTCGGGGAAACGCCGTATCAGACGCAAAGTCTGGGAAGGAAAGTCAGCAAAGAATAAACACAAGTTGGACTTTTTCCCAAACCTTTTCTTTTTTATCTGTAGCCCCCAAATTGCCTCCAAAATAAGCTCTGAAGGAAACATTGTAGTGAAGCCAAATATATCTACTTCCCCCATTTCATGGAAACAGAGGCCTTCAAAATAAAAGCACTTGTAACTTTTCCAAATCGTAGAGATTCTGTTTATCTTTTTCTGGCCAATTTGCAATCCTTCATTTTGACAGCCAAGCTTCAGCCTCCTCCTGGGGTCTCTGCTGCCCCCAGACCGGGGGTCCGGGACCCCAGGGAGGAAACCACCAAGTTAGGGTAACAGTGCTGATAGCCGGGCTGGATCTCCACTTCACTTCGGCTCCATTGGTGACCTTGATTAAACAGCCTCGGCTGATGTTACCAGCAGAATACATCACCGAGGAGTCGGCCGGCAGACTGTGGCTCAATAAAACAGCCGACTTGACCTTGCTTGTTTCAATGAACCGAACGGCTTTCGAGGAAACGCCCGCGTACGAATCAGCGAGGAACGCCGTTGTTCGACGCAGCAGAGCTGGAAAAATGGTTCTGATGAAAGTGAAGCCCAAGGCGAAAACTTTCTTTTTTTAATCGCTGCTCTTTTGTGTAAATGTCTGCGTGCATGCGTGCGCGCCGTGCAAGTGGTGCACTCTGTGCAGCAATGCATGAAAAGTTTGAAGAAGGAGCTTCAGTGGCTTTCATTGTGGCTTTCCAGCCTCAGTATTTATTCATTCTTTGTGGAGGGAAATCGGAGTTTCAATTATTTCCAGACAAAACTTTTGATCCTTCGCTCCTCTCATCATGCAAATATTTCATTTTCTTTTCTGAATTAAATCTCCTCGTTGGCACTTCAGTCTGCCGCCGCGGACGGCGCGTCCCCGCACGGCGCCGCGCCACACCGTCGGCTGTGGGCTGACGAGCCCCGCCCCTTTCCACACTGTACTATCGGATGAGATATCTGCAGATATACAATCGCGTCATGTCTGTGAAGCTAGAACAAAGGAGGCAAGATGGGTTTGTAGCAAATCTCTAAATTCTGGCACAGATCTGCTTTATCTCTTTAATACTGACTCAGTCTGATGAATTTGATTTTAAATATAAAGAATTTATTGATTTTTTAAATATATTTTCCATTTTGTTAAATTTTGTTTAATTATTAAAAAAAATATTTTTTAATTTTTTAAAAATAATAATAAATAATTCATTTTTTAATTAGAATTAAAAAATTTAGTTGCATTATTATTTTTATTCCATTTAATCTTGCAAAAAACTTTAGAAATAATAATGTGAAGTTGCAGACAATATTAAAAAATTTCCAGTTGTGATTTGCTTCGCTGAGTGAGATCAGCAAGGTGTCAAAATCGGGTTTAAAACTGCTTATTTAGGTGAAAATAAAATGTGAGGGTAATAACTTGAAACCAGTTAAAGTCAGCTGGACCGCCGGCAGGGCGTCGAGCCGCAAACCGGACGCTTCGCGGCGCTCGTTCGGCAGGAAGCAGAAAGTTTTGTATCAGTGAGGGAGGAACATACGGCGGGCAGAGGTGCCGACAGACACGGAGCCAGACAGAGTAATCCGCCCCCCCCCCCCTCGTCCTGCCACTTCCTAAGAAGTGAGGTGCGTTTTCCGGCGAAGGCAGGATGAGTGGGGAGTGTCAGCATCCAGGAGTCAGCGGTACACCTCTACCATATGAAGGCTGAGAGCATGTGGGGATTAGTGGGGAGTGGCGTCTGAAGTGGGTATTACCCTTTTTATTCACCTCGTGTGCATCGACTCTTTATTCGCCTCGTGTGCGGCGGGAGAGAGCGGCATGCTGGGATACGGCGGCGCGGGAGCGCGGCACGCCGGCCCGGTTTGACTCCCCCCTCACTTATTCCTGCTGCATAATGAACTCTATAAACATTTACATCAGGTGAATTTGGGCTGCTTTTCTAATGTAGTGCATGAGGCCATACTGAAAATTTCAAGCTGTGACGTGTATTGTGTTGTTTTTTTTTTAATCCTCACTCACCAAGTATAAAAAGCTTTTTATGGGCTTCACAAAATGTGTTTTTAATTCGTGTTCCTGTAAACAATAACCGAGTCCCGCCTCTCGGGAACCACGGAAACAAACTGGAAAATACGACGACGTTTACGTGTTTTCTCACCTCAAAGGAGGCAGAAAAACGGCGTTTCATCTTCGTCTTGGAAACGATCGCAGGCGAAGTTCAGACTCACCAAAATAAGAGCATGGGGATGACGGAGCACAGCTGTGGCACATCAGGAAGACCATCGGAAGCTGCTAGCGCCAAAATAAGAGGAGACAGCGTCCGCTTAGTGTTTTGGATGATTTGGAGTCATCATAAAAAGACTTTTGCACAGAGGAAACATGCAAACTCTGCACCGAAAGCCCCCACCTGGACGGGCCGTTCACTCCTGCGACGAGCGGCTCCGAGACGAACGACGAGACAAATCGAATATCCTTCGCTGTGCAGAATTCAGAGGCTGTAAACGGGAGAAGCGACAACCTGCAGCAGTCAGCATGTTCCCACTTTTCTTTCGGCATGTTGTAAACAAACTGTGAAGCACATCAAATCCTCCTTTTTTTTGTCTCAAACTGGAGTTAAAAAAAAAGCGATTTCTCATCTTGATACAAAGGGAGTCTTGAATGGAAACAGGTGCTGTTCAGCAGCCTCACCTGTCACAACGGGACGTGTCAATAAAACAGAGAAAGAGTCGCTGGAAGATTGTGTCTCTTCTGCTCTAAATA
The DNA here is from genome assembly GCA_032164315.1 of Malacoctenus gilli. Lineage (NCBI taxonomy): Eukaryota > Metazoa > Chordata > Actinopteri > Blenniiformes > Labrisomidae > Malacoctenus > Malacoctenus gilli. The sequence continues at coordinate 13,794,973 of JASSRZ010000083.1, read as the reverse complement.
TTCAAAGCTGACTGAGCGCTTTACTCTGATAAGTACAGGATTAAATAAGCTAAAGAAGCAAAAAAATCCTATCTGTCGCCTGCGCGAGACACAAAATGAACCAGTTGAGCGTCTGTTTGTGTTGTTCTTCCAGCTCCAGACCCTCACCGGCGCTGCAACGGGCTGTTTTCTCCCCGAGAAGTGGAGTTATTTGGCGCCTGACAAGTTCCCCTGACAGCGATAGTCAGGCTAATAAATGCTGGATAACATAAACTGCACTTACCTGTCCGGGAGAAAAACAACCCGGCCTTCCGTTCGCGTTGCTCAGGGTCCCCCCCCCCTCCTCTCCACTCGGTTGTTGTGCGCCAGCCAAATCTATCACTGCCAATTTGCAAGAAGGCATATTGTGGATATCTGGTGAATGAGGAGCGAACGCTCCCCCACGTCGTTCTTCACATCCCGGGCCTGGCTTCCCGGATCGGTTCCCTGGGATTGAGTAAAAAAAGACACCTGGAGAACGCCGACAGCTTCATGTTGGAGAGGCCGTTCCGAGATCCAACGATGACTGTTTGAATCCAGTTCTTTTCAGCGCTGTTCCTCTGGAGCTCTGACAAACCTCATTCATCCTGCAGACTAATTCCCGTCCAGCTCCAGCCTGCAGGACGGCAGCGGCTCGGCTCTCGCAGGGTGTCTAATGACCGGCGCTCCGATATGTGGATTCTGGTAATCGTGGCGTAATGTGGCGTTTGACCCGTCTGGCCGCTGTCGACACGTTGCGATCTACTTTCCTGTCAAGCTTGTGTCACCGTTTGCCTCCGAGTTACAAGACGGATCGTCTTCGGGTCTGTGAAGGTCCAGTTTGGTGGTTTTTGGGCCTCATTTCTCAAACTTGGGTCTTACTTCCTGAATGCTTTTCATTGTTTACTGGCAACACATTTGGATGCAGTCAGAGAAGGTCTTCCAAGTGGAAACATCTTCTGACGCGAATCTCGAAGACAACAGGTCATGTAAATGGATTTTCTTCATCTTTAAGGCTCGACGGCGCTCTGACTGGTCCAGTTATTGGTCCACGTGAAAACGATACCCGTACGAGAAGCGTCTCTGCTCTGCGGCGTCACATCGACGCTTCGGTCTGGTCCGACTGCCTCGCGACTGTTGCGAGTTCGCTGTGAAGCAGGCAGATGTGTGATGCATGATGCAGCGCGAGAAACTGCAGCTGTGCCGCTTTATAAACTTCACTTTCAGCTCCGCTTTTTTTTCTCCCCCCGACGCGCGGACCAGACGGACGTGACATCTGGCACCGTCGTCATGGCAACGCGACGCTCCGCCTCATTAGAGCGTCTCGCTCCAGGGAGACGGAAGCCGGCGTGGAAGCGAAAACCTCCCCAGCTATGACGGCTCGTTCCCAGTTTAATTTGCACCAATTATGCAACCCGGTCCGCACGGAGAGTGTTTGTGCTCTTATTTTTATTTCTTAACAAACGGCGGTTAAAAAAATCTATTCAGAATGAGTAAAAAAAGGAGAGAAAGAAGTAATAATGCTCAAACAAAACGAGAAAAACACCTTTTTGTTGCAGAATCATCGATTAGATTTCGTATAATTGGTCAAATCCAAGCGGAAAATTAAAACTACGTATTACAGAGTTTAAAAAACGAGAAAAAAAGAAATAAAACGACTGATAAAGGATGAAAATCACTCGTAAAATCCAAGTAAACAAGGTCGCTGCTGTCTGTTGCATCTCTGTTCTTTCATCTGACGTAGAATTAAGTCTGCACTGGTGAATTTCTTTTTGTTTTTTTCTCCAAACAACGTTTCAGAAAACTCCACAATTTATTTTTTCGAAATGAAGTCTGGCCAACTTTTATTACAATAGCGCGACGGCTGGCGGGAAGCAGGGCGGCATGACAGCTCGACAGCTTTCTGAGCGAGTTCTGGGGACCTAAAAACGCTCTCAGCCAGAAAAAAAAGGTGCCGAAAATTACACGTAATTGCTTCATAAGTGCATTGTTCGTTCATTCCGCCCGTGTTTCTCGCAGCTTTTCATATTCCGAGCATTTTTTACAGACACTTGAAAGAAAATTTATTCCCCGTCTCTGCTCGCCGTTCTCTAAAAGTCAGAAAAGTAATTAAAGTATTTTACTTTGTCCCAAACTGATCCCGCATGAAGAGGAGGAGGCGGCAGACAGAGGTTCTCCCTCTCAGGAGTACAGGTACACAACACACACACACACACACACACACACACACACACACACACACACACACACACACACACACACACACACAC
>JASSRZ010000083.1:13767223-13792606 GCA_032164315.1 Malacoctenus gilli | reverse complement strand
ACACACACACACACACACACACACACACACACACACACACACACACACACACGCACACACACACACACACAAACACACAAACGTACATGCATATATGCACCCACATACATACACAACACACACACATATATATACAGACAAACATATGCACTCACACACACGCACAAAAACGCATGCACACACACGCACACATACGCACACGCACGCACGCACGCACGCACGCACGCACGCACAAACATAAACACAGGTACACACAACACACACACAAGCACGCACGCACAAACACATACACATGCACGCACACACACCCACACAACGCACAAAAACACACAACACAAACACATACACGCACACACACGCACGCACGCACGCACGCACGCACGCACGCACGCACGCACACACACACACACACACACACAAATTCATAGGCTGCAGCTCGCAGCATCGACAACTGAATTGTCGTAGTTTAAATGTGAACTTTTCCTGCAGTCTTGCTGTAATCTGCAGTTCAGTTTTGTGTCCAAAACAAACAAACGAACACACAATATTCAATGGTGCCCCTTTGTGCAGGCAAAGCAAACAAAAACAAAAGCATTAGCGGCCACACATCGATGACGGGCCTGTTTTTCGTGTGTCACTGGAAAAGCGCACGCAAACATGATGGCTTTGCCCGTTTTATCGTCGGATTTTTGACACGTTTCTCCATAAAAACGCTCCAAAAGCAGAGTGTCGACGCTCTATACGTACGTCAAACTGCCAGCCAGCTCCGGCATTGTTTGTCCACGTGCGCTCGAGGCGGCCGCCGCCGTGTTCCAGGCTGGTGTTCACCCCGGCACCATACGTGCCGTGTTTCACACCAAATGGTTTTTTTTCATTGCCTGCCAGTCCCGTTTAATGTGTTCACTCGCTCACCGAACGCAGACACCCACACATAAGCTTTCAGCGCTGCGGCGGCTTTTCATAGTTCATCTGGGTTCCGCAAAAGCTTAACAATTCCCAACAGGACGCGGGGGGAGGGGGGGGGGGGTTCGGCTTCAGTGGGGAGATGAGGAAAAAGGAGGATATATATCCGAGCGAAGTGGCGTGGGGGCGCGATTGTCGGCGAGGTTACAGTTGTTTCATCATGCGCGACCTTTTTCTTTCTACTTTCAACTTGAATGATTCCACTTGTTGCAATTCAGGAAGCGGGTTTGTTTTCAATCTTGTCACGCCGCCGTCCCACTTCCCGTCTATTTGAACCGCCGCAGAGCCGCACGGAAAAGCCTTATCTTTCAAAGAAAACGCTCCAAAAACAAGGGAACGTTTGGAGTTTTTGGTGCAGGACTTTAGATGCCTTCGATTAACCAAAGCACGCCGATTTGGTGCAGGTGACGTGCAGGCTGTTAACGTCGCAAAACGCGACGCTGAATCGTGCCGCATTTGCACAGACCTCCGTTTACTGATGCGAACCTAAAAGCAGATATTTGCATATGTTTTGGTGGTTTCAAAAGGTGAGCTGCCGCGATCCCTCGGCAGCGTTCCTGCGGGTTTTATTTTCTTCCTGCTTTAAAACCTGCGTTTTCTGACATGTCTGACATTTATTTTCCTCCTTGTTATGAGCCTGTATAATCTTCACGCTGTGCGGTTCAGAGCCGCTGCGTGATCGCTTGATACGGCGAGCAAATAAGAAAAAAGGGGGATGAAAAAAAGACGGCGTTCCCTTTTTTTTCCCTGCTTGCTGACAGCACGAGAGGCGTCGCAGCGAGGGTTTAGAGTTTAACGTGTTTTAGGTGGAGGGGGTGGGGGGGTGGGGGTGGGGGGTGTTGTTAGTCTGCAAACATATTTCGAGTCCTTGAAGTGGGACAAGAGGCACAGCGGGTGTTTTTCCCACCAACTATTTGATGTTGAGACGTTGCTCCCGTGTCGCCTGTTCAGACCACGTCAGCCGTCTGCGTTTCACGTCGGATTTCCTTGTTGTTGCCCCCCCCCCCACTCCGAGATGAACGTGGTTAATTTAACAGTCGTGTATTTTTTTTTTCTTAAGGGGGGGGGGGGTTGTGTTCAAAAGCGGCATTGTATTTTGCGCCGGTAATCTCCCCTCAGCACATGGTTGCCGTGTGAACGCCATCCAGCGTGTGACTGCCAGCGCGCCGCCTGACACACGAGGAGACGACGTGGCGGTGAAAAAGCAGCGCTTTACCAGTGACTCAACGCTGCCGGCGTCTTTTGGCTGGTTGGTGATCACCAAACCTCGATGGCGAACGACTTCTTCACAAAACACACTCCTTGTTCTGTTTGGAGGCCTGGAAACGGCACCGACCGGCTCATGATTTAAGCTAAAGTGAGTGACGGTCTGTTGGTTGCTGGGAGGAAATTGGGGGAAAAACAAACAAACAAACAAACAAACAAAAGTTGGGAGTCTGTTTTAAAGGAAACAGGAGACAGCGAAAACAGGACTCGGGTTTGGGAAAAGCACAGAACATTTGAAGTTGTTTCTGGAATTTCAAGCCAAGAATTCCTGGTAGCAGAAGAAAATACACATTTAAAACAGATATCGATCCTTCTTAGGTGACTAAATTGTGTCGCGCCGAGCTCTGGACGCAATATAAGCTTTCCCAGACTGCCCGGTACTCCGAGTAATACACTGACTTCCAAGGATGAGTGATGGACACTCAAAGTACCAATTCAAAACTTTGAGATGGACGGCGAGCCTTAAAATCTGCAGCTCGCTCCGGGAAAGAACCGGACGTGAGAGCCGAAACCGACGACGAGTTCTCATCAGTTGCTTTTCTCGCCGTGGGACGAAGACGGAGGCGCGCACATCGCGTCACATGCGAGAGAAGCTTTGGGACAGTCGGCGTCAGGTGGAGAAAGGTGCGAACGCAGCGACGAGACTCTTCCTGTTTTTGTCAACATTCCGCTCGCGGCGACGAAACTCGGTAATGAGCGCTCGAGGTGATGTTCGCTTGCCCCTCCCCCTTCGATGACACTATAAATATCTCAAAGTTTCACGACGTGGCGTCAAAAATGTCTGATTGTTTGAGTGAACTGCGAACCGATTTATGACAACAACGAATACCATCAACACCAAACGCGATGATAATTGATTATTCGAGTATTACCGCGGCAGCGAGCGTGAATCTCACAGACGAAAAACAAACCGTGACCGTCATGAATCTTCAGCCGACGCAGTATTATGGACGGCTACTGCAATACGCACTACAATACGGATATTTGCATGAATATTATAATAAAGTAATGACTTTAATCACCGGGCGCTCGTCTCCGTCGCCGCGGTGCCGCTCAGCAGTCGAGGATTCAGATTTCATTTCCACGCGGTAATGACACTCATCTCTTCTTGGCTGCGAAACTGACTGAAAATGACTGTCCTTAATTCCCCAACCGCCGCCGCCACCGCCACCGCGTTGATCCCCCGCCGATGCTCTGCTTCCCCGGCGCCGTCACAGAGAAAACCGCACGGCGTTTTATCGCTGAAATCAAGACGAGGAGAGCGATCGTCCCGGTGAAACGTTTCAACGTTTCCCTTAAAAAAAAACGCTGCTTCTGCTTGTTTGAACCCCACAAAAAATTAGACGCCATCAAATCAGACGCGGGGAACGTGCGTTTTAATCGCTTGCGAGAGCAAAATAAAGAGCAAAACTGTAATTATAAGAATTTGCATCAATCTGCATGTTAGTTAACTCGCTGTGGAAATGATTACAGTTCAATTCGAAGCAGGAAAAGATAAATTCAAGTTTTCCTGAACGGGATTCTACTCTTTTTTTGCCTACAACTCGCAGTATTTTGCAGTTACTCATCAGTACTACATAGCACCAACGTGCAGCATGCTTGTATTCAGATGTGCGGTCAGACGTTTCCATCTACAGCCGAGCCGGCTCAGGTCTCCGTTTCAAACACCGCCGGGGGACGTGTTCTGTGCACGCTCCCCTGGGACCAGCCCCCCCCCCCCCTCCCCCGGGAGGACGAGGACGCTGTGGAGACAACCGTGTCGCCCGGCTGTCCGCGGGAACGCCACCAGGTCCCCCCCAAGGAAGAGCTGGAGGGAGAGAGGGGGGGGGGGGGATTCTGGCTGTCTCTGCCGAGATTGCCGCCGCACAAAACCACAAAAATTCCGAATAAGCGCAGGAAAAACAGATATCGGGGTTAAATTTGAAGACTTACTCGGGGAAACGTTTATTTTTTCTCGACAGGTTGGAAGTTTTAGGGTTAAACTCCGTTTTCTCTAAAGAAACCACAAGAAAATCGCCTCTCGTTACGCTGGAATACCTTTTTTATTGTTGTGATGTGTCGAGTTTCATGATATGTTTCACCGCCGGTTACATTTGGAAGGATTTGGTCCTGGATAAGTAGCTCCTGTATGCATTGATGTGCAGTATTACACTATAGTGTCCTCTAGAGGTGAGCGAGCGTCCTTATGTAGCAGAGCTCTTTCAAGTATTACGTAATCCCACCCGCAGACGGAGCGGAGCGACCCCGGCGGCGTATCCGAGTAACATCAGTCCTTCATATCCGACGGCGCAGCCGGGATCCCTCCTCATTCGAGACGTGGGGGGGGGGGGAAGAGGTGTGCGCCGTAAGACCCCCTCGCCCCCCCCAAAAGAAAAAAGCAGGCGGCGTGCTGCCGAAGCCTGACCTGAACCCCGCCGAGGCCACGAGGACTAATTGTTAATTAAGCCGCGCTGATGAAAAAGAGCTCAAGTGTAAATGAAGGTGTCAGTGTGAAGAAGCACTCAGACACACCTTTTAGCCCCTCGAAGGAAAATCAGCGTTATTCTAAACTCCGCCGCGCTCTCCGGCAGCTCAGAGCGCCGCCTTAATATTCATGGGGGAAAACCGGCGCTCGGACGTTCGTTGGAGGAACGACAGCGAGACGGGAGGAGGAGGAAGGAGGAACGATCAGGTCGGAACGCCGGCGGAGGGCGTCTGGCGTCCGTCACCGAGCTGCCGCGGAGAGCGTACCTGGTGGCGTTTTCGACTCGAATGAAACGGCGGCTCCTTCGATCGTCCAAATCTTCCAAGACGCCCCCCCGATGTTCGGCTGTCTGTCTCGCCGCCCCCCGCCCCCCCCCGTCTCGCCGTGCAGTCGCCGTCTAGCCGCTGCCGGCGGCCCGGGGGCAGGACTGAGGCAGGTTGGAGGCGATGTCCCTGAGGCTGTCCCTCTCCTCGCTGATCTCCCGGATGTCCTGCTCGATGGCCGACAGCCGGCTCTGCTGCTCCTTGGCGGCCTGCTGCAGCGTGTGGATCTTCACGCCCAGCGCCGGGCTCTCCACGCTGCCGCGCAGCGCGCTCAGCCGCCGCGCCGTCTCGTTCAGGATGCGGTCGAAGCGCTCCAGCGGCACGCTCCCATCTGGCCGCCGACGAGGAGTACAAAGAGGGGAGTAGAAAAAAACAAAAAAACAACTGAGAAGGTTCGTTAGAGGCCGTCGTACATCAGCGGTTCGCTGATATCAGTCCGTCTGATGGCCTCATTACGGAGATTTGGCCATTATCCTCCCGGCGTGTTGACCACAGAGCTCTAAATCCTCGTCTTTCTAATTAATTCTACGAAGTGTAAACTACGGCGGACATTCTCCGTTAAACTCGACAAGATACAGTTGGAAACTGCAGGACAAACAAGACGAGAACAAACATCTTCAACGGCCGTTTCTTTCCTTTCGTGGCGGGTTTTTTCTCCTCGCAAACGAGGCGTAAACCAACACGGAGCTCCGCAGCGATCCGGTGTTTAGCTGATAATAAAGTTCATCAGTCTGTTTAAGGGCAACTCACCGATCTTGGCCATCAGCTCGGCGATGGCGGCAGAATAGGCCTCCAGCTGCCGCTTGGCCGCCTCCATCTCCATCTCCACGCCAGCCAGCGAGACGTCATCCTGTGGCGAGGGAGAGAGAGAGAGAGAGGAGACGCACTCCGGAAACGAGTCTTTCAAAGCGGCGCAGCGGCGGCGCGGATCAATATGCGCAGACTTCACTGTTCAAACGCGGCGATGACGGCGTTAAGTACCCCTGAGGTGAGCTGGGAGTTTGCACGGTCGGCGAGCAGCTCCAGCTCAGACACCTGACGCAGAGCCGAGTCAGCGTGAGAGCCGAGGTGGGCGGAGGCGGTCCTGGCGTGCTTGGCCTGGGTCAGCGCTGCTTTGGATTCCTGCAGAGGGGGGGAAAACTGGAGGATTAGACGGCGGCGGCGGCACGACACCGGCGAACACACGGGGCCTGACAAACGTGACGTGAAACGATTTCAGGATGGTTTTTTTGGAGCATTTCGTTAACTCCATCGACACCTCGTGCAACTCGTGCAAAACTTGTCTTTGAATGCAGATCCAACGCGTTCAAACGCGGAAACGTAAAGGAAACGCTGCACCTGCAGTCTCGGGACTTCACGTGTTGATCATTTGTGGGCTGGAATCACAACACAGGTGTGATGTGTGCGAATACTGAGGCTGAAAGCGGCGGTTTTATTCGTCAACCGTCGGGAAGCTTTTTGTAGAACCCTCTGACTGTTGACGATGTTCAGCTCGCCCGTCTCGTACCTTCGCCGCGGCCTCGGCGGTTCGCTCGGCGTCCTTCGAGACGTTGGCGGACAAAGTGGCGGCGGCCAGCGCGGGCCCCACCGTCTCCTCCACCTGCGAGATCTTCCGCCGCACGTCGGCCAGCACCTTCTCCTCCAGGGGGCGCTCCTTCCTCAGCGCCGCCTTGGTCTGCGCCTGCCGCCGCGGCCACTCCGCCTCCATGTCTGAAGGATCGGGTCACGGTGGGAGGGATTTTCAGAATAAAAGCAGGTGGAACGTCACAATTGTCACCGACAGAATTTCTTCCGAATCGTAAACGTTTAAAACTTCCTTGATAAAATCTTTGCTGTGAAAAATCTGGATGTTTTTTCCCGTTCGTTGCATTTTCTATACAAGCTGCCGCGGCGCTCCAAACATGACAAATAGGTCAAACGTTACACCGGCGATGACATATTTATTATAGTACGACTTCAGTCTGTGGCTCTTGTAATTTTTTCCCATTTCGGCTCTTGACATTTCAACTTGAGAAGGAATAATTCAGCTGACATTCAACAAAAACAGAGCGGCGAGAGCAGAATAAATAGATAGCGGCTCACTCTCCAGCTGTCTGTGCAGGGCCACGCCGTCCGACTCCGCCCGCTTCCCCGTCACCACCGACGACAGCGCCGCCGCCTTCGCTCCCTCGGCACGAGCGCGCAGCTTTGCGGGGGGGGGAGAAACGAGAGGGATGAGACGCAAAATATATGCGAGAGGCCCGACGTTGAACTCAGAGGGGAAAAGAAAAACAGGACGGAAAGGTCACGCGTTCAAGGACGCGATTCAAATGGATAAAATGCGGGTGAGGAAACGAGCTGACATCATTTCCTCCGTCAGGGCGGTTTTGTTTTCACCTTCGTTAGTGAAAAACTCAGAAGTTTCTGGATGTATTTGGACGAAATTTGCAGGAGTGGTGAAGGGTACGACGACAAATAGATGAGTCAATTTTGGTGGTGATCTGATCACCTGGTGAGCCAGAATATATCACCAAACCTGGAGGTATGCCCTCTATCGTGTACTTCCACAGTGGTCATGTTTATGTAACTTGTACAAAAAGCAAAGTTTCCAAGTAGGTTCAGAGCACAAAAACACACATTTTGAACTGACTCAAACATGTACAACTTTGCTACTAACAGAAAAATGACTCAAAACACCAGTTATAAGTCAAAAACGTCTCAAATTTCAGCTTTAAATCCTTTCACCTCGTCGGCTTCGTCCATCTTTCTCAAGTTCTCGTTGGCCGTCTGGACTGAAGGCTTCAGCTGCTCCCTGATTTGATCGACGAGGTCGTCTCTGGCCCGAACTTCCTCGTCCAGCGCCTCCGTCCGTCTCAGCAGCTCCTCGCTCCACTGAACAGCAACGTATCAGCGCACAAACAGGAAAGTGAGACGGCGACGGCAAAACAGTGTTTATCCGCCTCTTTTATTCCTTTTTCCACAAAGCCCTCACACGCTCGTTTGCACATTAGCCTATTTCGGTGTCATTTTACAGTGATTTGTCTGATCAGACATGCTGCAGTGGTTAATTGCCCTCCTCTGGAGCGACGCTCGCACGGAGACAGGCGGGCGCTGCCAAAATCTGCTCTCCGGTGCGTCCTCGGTGCCTCTCTCTCCGTCTCTCTCTTGCTCTCACTCTCTTCGCTTGCCAAATGTTAAATAAAGGAAAAAAATGAATTGCAGCTAACTTCACACTCCACAAAACTGCAAAAGACCTGCCTCCTGATACGAGTCCAGCTTAACGAGCCGCAGTCGCTTCTTCTATACGTGCGGCAGGCCTGAGCATCGCAAGAGGCCGCGGACTGCGCGGCGAGGTGTCCGTCAGCTCACCCCGGTCGTGTGGTTGGCCCGGCGCGTTCGGTTGGTGCCGTCCATCAGGGGCAGCTGACGCAGAGCGGCGGTGACGTTTCCCAAGGCGAGCTTCAAAGCGGCGCTCTCCTCCTCCAGGGCCGACTGTTTGGCGGCCGTGTCGTTCAGCTGCGCCGCCAGCTCCTCCTTCTGCTGCTGCATGGTCGTTATCCTGGAACAAGGCGGAGGGGGGACGCCAGAGGAACCATGAGGCGGGTGAGTTCGCCGTCCGCTTGTTCATCAACGCCTCACGCACGTGCAGCCTTGAATCAAGAATCGCCACTGGACATCCGTCAGTAAGGTGACAGTGTTCCTGCTGCTTTTTATAAGGTCTATCTGTCATGTTTCAAAGGTTAATTTCAAAGTAGAAAGCAGCTCGTTCAAGGTTTTTATAGCTTGAAATGAGCAATGAAAGAAATTGTAATATCGAATCGTAAAATAAGTGAAATTTCGCTTTTGAATCACGAAAATCAGCAGGAAAAAGTCAACTTTTAGGGTAAAAATATCTTTTTTTTCCTCCATTTTTAAAAAATTAACTCAGTAGAATTTGTTTTTTTTGCAGTGTTAACTGAAGTAAAGTCCCGCAGTGACAAAGTGAAGATGCCTTCTTTTGAATATGTCAACTGAAATGTAAAACGAGTGGCCGAAACTATAAATTTAATAGGTTCTAATAAGAAAAAACGAGAATGTTTACGTTCGATGAACCTTGTAAACTGGTTTTATCGATGGTAAAGTGATGAAAGTTGAATAAAGAACATTCTCGTCTGTCGCGGCCTATCCTCCTCCTCCTCCTCCTCCTCCTCCTCCTCCTCCTGCTGCTGCTGCTGCTGCTGCTGCTGCTTGAATTGACCAGTTTACCTTCAACTCTTGAACGTTTCCACTTTCAACAGACGCTCGTCTGTTGGTAATTCAGACGGCAATGTTCCAGAGTGGAACTGACTCACAGGAAAGGATCAGGAGGGAAAAGAGGAGGAACGAACTTTACAAGGTTTCCTGACGACGTGGTGTAAGAATGAGGAGGAGGGGGAAAAGAGGGGGAAGAACAGGACCCTCAGCTTCACAGGAAGCTCTTACTGGAAGGATTCTTGGATACAAGCTGCTTTTCTGCTCAGAAAACCTCACAATGATTGAGAAATATTTTATATTTACACACGTTTCATGGCTTCATTGGTAGAGTTTTGTTCCGTTGTGCCATCGTGAGCGTTTCGCTTTCCTGTAACTTTCATAAAACTTCCACCCTCTTCATTAAAAGGTGGCGAAATCTGCAGCTGAAGCATCAATACGTCACATATCTTTCTGAGAAGTTTAGAGGAAACTCGTGGAAAAACCGCGACCTGACGCGCAGTTTTTTAAACCAAAACGTTTGCAAAAAATCCTGTTTTCGCCACTTCGGCGCTTTTTGCGAGCTGTGGCGACGGCGGCGGTGTGTTTTGGTCCGAGGAGGAACGAGCAGCGAACCGCCGCTGATCAGCTTAGCGTTACCTATAAATATTACATTGTGTCTCATCGTCTTACCCAGAAAAATGCATCTGAAATATTAATCGGCAAAGGAATCGTATTTTTCGCCGCTGCGTCGCCGGTAAAAAGCAGCATTTTCAGCTGAGAGGCGAGGTCAGGCGGAGCACTTTAACTTCTGCACTTAGCGGCGAGGAGACGAACCGGATTCCGGATCTAGAAGTCAGAAGTCGTCATGATTTAGAGGCGAGTTAAAAACGCTGCGACGCGATAATAAAGGCCTGTTGTCACAAACAGGTTGGAGACGTCCTGCCAATAAAACGCCTCTGATCTGCTTAAGTATGAATACAGAAGGGAATCTGAGTGGGAAATGCAATTTAATGCTGCCCATCTGTGCATAAACTGCTCACTTTGCATCCTGTGAAGTGACACACACACACAGACACACACACTCTCTCTCACACACACACACACAGCAGTGCGTGCTGGCATACAGCAGAGCTCCAGAGACGAACAGAAGTCTCCTGAATCGGGCAGACGACGGTTAGGAGGGGTAATCAATTTTGAGCTGCTCGCTTCGTGCTCTCATCATGGCCACCGGAGGGCTTTTTGCATCATTCTGTCTAGCATTCAGGATAATCCTCAGAGCAATCACACGCTAGGAGATGCAGCGAGCGAGTGCGGCAAATCCAAGAAAGCAATAGGCTTACAGTGGAGAGGAGCTGTCCCCCTGTGGCTAAATGTCTTACTCCTTAACTCCAGTGTGCTCCAAAAGCCAGCTGCGAGGAGGAGCAGAAGGAGGAGGAGGAGGAGGAGGAGGACGGCGCGCCGTAATACTGGGATAGGTGCACTTTGTCAGGAACGCACTGCCAGCGCGCAATAATCCGGGGACTCGCACAACTCGCTGGGAATTAGTAATAAAGAATACTTTATGTGGCGAGGAGCGCTCAGCCGCGCATCCTTCCTGCCGCCGCCGCCGCGCGCTTGCGCCGGCCGCTCACCGGCCGCTCAGCGTCCTGATGTATTCCTCCGTGGAGTTGTCCTGCAGCAGCTCCGTCAGGAGGCCCAGCGTCCGCCGGGAGGCCGCCGCCGCCCGCGCCGCCACCGCCTCGATGTGGTCCGCCGCCTCCGTGTGACTGCGTGAGACAGTGAAGAATATAATAGCATGCGGAGATTATTCCCTTCAACACCCTTTTTCTATAGTGGAGCAAATTGTGAGTTCTGAGGAATTTTGGTTTTTTGTATTTTGTATATGTTTTGTATTTATTTTTTCTTTATTTAAATTTAATTTTTTGTTGGTTTTACATATGAATTTTAAATTTAAAAATCCCATAATAATAATAATAATAATAATAATAATAATAATAATAATAATAATAATAATAATAACAATGTTCCTGACAGTTAAAAAAAATCTGTAAATACCAAATAATAATTTAGTAAGCACTGATAAAAACATATATATAAAAAGAAATTTCAAATATACAATTTTATGATATATTATACAATATATATAATCACATTCAAAAGGTAAGATACAATAAAATAAATTGTATAAAAAAAAATACATTCCAATAAATAAAAAAAATACCTATTAAAAAGCATTGACATGGTGATAAAAATGGTCATTCAAGTTTTACACAAAAATCTATAAAAAAAAATCAGTGGTTTGCTGCAATAAACTGACAACTACGAGCATTGAAGGGTCAACACCCCCCCCCCCTTGCAGGTTAAGCTCTGCCTGCGGGGAGCTGAGATGGATTTCAGCATCGATGATTTCTCGCCTGCTGGACGTCCAGCTCATGTCTTTCGTCGCCGCCACACAACAGTCCGAACGCTAGGGCGCCGTCTCACCGCCGCGCCGAGTTCAGAGACAGACGGCGGGAAGAAACGACGTCGGGAGGGATCTGTGATGCGGGTGCTGGACCGCCACAGGTGTGACTCACCTTTTCATGAGGGCCTGTGAGTCATTGACCAGAATGCTCCACTTGTTCGGTCCCGACACCAGCTGAAAGGGGATGATCTGCGCAAACAGAGGAGAAAAACGCCGCACGGTGAGCCGGACCGGGAGGAAACCAAAGCAGAACGAGTCGGGGTCTCGTCGAGTCGGTTTTGCCACTTTAATTGAATCACAGCAACCAAAGTCTTCATATTATAACAACACGGGATTCGTCACACTGGCTGGCTGCGTTTCTGTATCCGCTGACAGGCCTGTTTGCCGGATCCATGTAAAATTTGGGTGCGATCCAGACGCACTCTTGTGAGTCCGCTTGAAAAAAACGGGCATTTGGCTTCGCTAACAAGCAATAAAACTAATATAATGAGGCTCCTCATTGAAATATTTGCCACCGACGAGGTTCTCCCAGCAAACAAAAGCGTCCCCTGAAGTTTCATTCAGTTAAATTCAACGCGAGTGCACTGGAGCTCCTCCAAAAGTGGCGTTTCAGTGACAGAAACTGTTCAAACTGAATCAAAAGCAGCATTATTTCTTCATTTTATGGCGGCGGCGGCGCTTATTAATACAGAATTAAACCTGCGGTTGTTTCAGGCTTCGATAAGGACGACGGAGAGACGGCGCGTCTGTGCGGACACGTAATCAAAAATAGCGAGGTGGATACTGGGGGGGAGAAACAAACACTTGCTCGCTCTCTCTCTCTCTCTCTCTCGGTCTCTCGGTCTCTCTGTCTCATCTCCCCCGAACCTAAATAACATGCCAGGAGTATCCATAATAGATTTGTGCAGGCATCGTGGAGAGACAGTGAAAAGGCTCCCGGCGGGCGAAGAACAAGTTGTTAATTTTAGCGTCCATCAAACGTCGCTTGAATTTCCCTTTTGGAGGCAGGCGTTTGCCCCTCACTTAGAGAGGGAGAGAGGGAGAGAGAGAGAGAGAGAGAGAGAGAGAGAGAGAGAGAGGGGAGGGCTGGAGTGAGTGGGAGGAGAGGGGAGGGGGGGGGGATGAGATATTGTTTTGCTTGAGGGAATCTTTGTGGATCTATACGGAGGAGCAGCGCCGAGCGGAGTAAACTGCAGCATCCCACAATAATGACAAGTAATCAATCATGTTACATGCAATAACAGCGTGGTTTAACCCCCCCACCACCATCACACCCCCCGTCGTCTCTCTTTTCTCTGCTGCAACGACAGCGAGCGTTCAAGAACGACGTGGATGCTGGTAAACGTGTCTCATCCCAGCATGAGTCGACAATCATCCAAGAGGCTGCGTTCAGAACCGGATGGATCGCGCCGGTTTTCGAGCACCCTTGGACGCTTTCAACGGGGGTCAAGCTGTCGACGACGGCGCTCCTTCTTGGAGTTGCGTAACTCCGAAGGATGCTCGAACGAAGCCTCGTCTAAAACCTGCGCATTAGCATTCCTCAGAGGAGACTGAAGTTGTTTCTCCGACTCTGGAGCCGATTGCGCCGTCGCTCTTCATCGTTAGTCTCCTTACGCGCACCCTTTTGTAACCGCCGCTATCTCTCGCTCGCGCTGGGCCGGGCTTTATCCAGTCGGCGGTCCGTCAAAAGCCGACCGCGACGCTTCACCTTGCTCCTCGGCAGGAACAATCGATGGGGACGACCGCGAGGACGACCCGCTTTCTGCTGATTATTCGGCTCTTTCTCGGGCAGAATCGGGATTCGTTATGAAGCGGGTTTCCTCCATCTTTCAGTAAGCGCAGCCCGACGGATCGATCTGCTGATGCGGCCTAAATGAAAAGGGGAACGATACCGATCAAGGAGAGGCGACCTTGAGTTGAGAAAGAGTTAACGGGGTCACCGACGCATTAGCTTCTTTTGATGAGCCTAAACTCACAGCGAGAAGGTTTCAAGGGTCTAACTTTCGGCTTTTTTGGTCAGTTTTAAGAATCTTCTGGTGACAAATGACCCTTAAACAAAGCCGTTTTAGCCTGTTTAGGAGATTCATCCGAAGGCTTTCGCTCGCTTGATCCGTCAGCTTCAGTACTGCACTAAATCTGCTGCGAGGCAGCATCAATCACTTGTAATTTGACACCAGCCTCGTGGAGGAGTTTTCTGGATGCAATACAGCAGCTCTTCACATCGCAACTTTATCTCACCTGGAAGGAATACAGATTAATGTTATCTAACGACACGTTTCTAGACGAAAAACTGCGGCGACAGGAAGTGGGCGGGGCCTACCATGTTGTCCAGGTCCAGCGTCGCCCGCGCGAGTTGCCGCTGAGACGCCGTGATCCGGAGCAGCGTTCCGGCGAAGGTCTGGCAGGCGCTCCTTTCATCCTTGCCGCTCTCCTTCCTCTCCTCTTCCTCCTCCTCCTCCTCCTCTATCACGCTGATGCTGCAGTTCAAAGTCGCCGTGATGTCGTGCAGCTGGGCTGAGAGCGCGCCGGCGGAAGCTTCCAGCAAAGAAAATTGTTTTATGAAGGCCTCCCGTGCCTCTGCGAGAACAAAGAAAATAAAACCACATTAAGTCTTTCACGGATTATTTCACCAAGAATGTTCTTCTGCCCGACGCTTTGTAGCCGCTAAGCCGGAGTTTGACACATCTCTCCTTCGCCGCTCCCTCCTTTCTTGCGCTAATTCATGCGAGGACGCTCCTTCGTCTCGTCTGCCGAAGACCGAAAAACTATTTGGGAACTGCGTCCGCACGCCAACGCCTCTTTTTCCAATCCGAGGCCGTGGTGGAAACACGACTGCCGCGACACGTCCGGGCTGTCGCGACGCTACGGTGACACTCTTCTTCCGTCTCTCCTGAACGGAGAGCGACAACGTGGCTGACGCGAGACGCTCCGTTGCTCGCTTCCATCAACGCCCACGTGCTCGTTAAATCATTCCGAGACCACCCAGCATCTTCTGCTGGTGCTGGTAGGCTGGTGGGGAGGGGGGGGGGGACGCGATACTTAGACAACTGCTATCATGATGGCAACCCTAATCATAATAAAGCAGGGATTAGAGACGCACCGCCTGTCATATAAACAGGGATTAAGTTGGTCACACGGCGCCTTGTTCTATATTGTTATGATTTGTCTCCATTTGGCCCGTGCAGCTGAGCCTGTGAGCCCCCCCCCCCACACACACACACCCCTTCCCCCCCCTAAAGATAATGAGGATACATCAGCATTGTGTTCAAGTAATTGGGAGAGGTTCCTATTGTCGCCTGCTTCCCGATTTAATCGCTTTGTTACGTTGCATCTGTGGAGGCTCAGACGGGAGCCCCGTTTGCAAGACGCCAGCGGCGGTTACGCGTCAAAACGGCAGCGCCGGGCGCCCACGGTCCTTCCGCGTGGCACGTAATCAACTCGCGGCGGAGATGTGACGAGCGGGGGGAGGAGGAGCGCCGTGTTTCGCCGAGCGGAGGTGTCACGACCGCACGGGGAACAGCGCGGGCGGCGACGGAGGAATTATCTTGAGGTTCGCTCGGCTGTCACCTTGGAAGGCCAGGAAGTCCTCCAGCGCGTTGGGGAGCGCGTCCTCCCGCTGGTGCTCGCGGCGAGCGCCCGCGTGACGCTTCAGCGGGTCGCCGCGCTTCCCGAAGCGACCCCGGCAGTCGAAGTGAGCCAGGAGCTTCTCCAGGTCCTGCAGGCGAGTCCGCAGCTGGTCCGCCTGGAACGTCGAGCAGGTTTCGAGAAGGACCCCCCCAAAAAAACGAACAGCAACAACAAACGCGGCGACAAAACATCCCTTCGTTCAGATTGTTATTTATTTATTCCGATGTAGGTATTGAGACAGAACCCCAAAACAGCAAAATGAAGTATTTCAACAAAAGCAATGAATAAATGAATACCAACAACGGGATAAGGACAGGATGGGCCGTTCACATCCGTGGCGTGTGGCCGCGTTTCACAAGATAACTCGATAAGACTTCTCAGGAAAAAAGGTGGGGGTGGGGTGGGGTGGGGGGTTGGGGGCTACATGTGTGAAAATGGCATGAAAGTGCGGTGATTGGCACCAATTTGTTGACCCCGACTGTTCGACGGCTCGGACCGCTAAAAAGAAGCAGGTAATCACGCCGTTTACACGCCTCCCCGTGTAGCGGACGGATGGACGCGTGAAACACCTGCTGATTGAACTCAGGTGAAAAGCGAGGATGTTTGTGAGGTTCCAGCTTAGGCCAGATTCCCCCCCCCCCTCCCCGCCCCCTCGCAGTGGCTCATTACTGCCTCCCTACGAGCTCCGTGTATGTTTTTCACTATTATTGTATTTCCTGTTATTTTTCAGCGTCGCTCTCTTGCTCATCAATCACGCGTCTCCGCTTCTTCTTCAACCTCTCGCTTCTTCGCGAGTCCTTTTCCCTTTTCCTGTGAGGGGGGGGGGCGAGTGCGAGGGGAGCTGGGGGGAGTCTGAGGACAGTGAGAGTAATTGCAGGTGTTCGCAGCCGACAAGGGTTGGGATGTTCGCTGAATCGCTAACACCGCGGACTCGCCGGCGTGCATTGGCGCAGGTACACGGCGGTCCGGAGAGAACATGCAGCCACTTTGGCCGGAACAAGGAGACGGGCGGGGGGGGAGACAGAACATGTTGGCGGTATCGGATTGTCCTCAGAAAAGGCGGACCGCGGCTACGCTGCGCCTTCGCATGCAGACGTGGGCAGCGGCGAATCTCGAGGGACACAAAGAGGCGGCGCAGGAGATCATTAGGCCAAATGTCTCTTTCTGTTTGGCTGCACATCCACTGTTTACCTGCAATCTACAAATAAACGGAGCCACGCGGCTGTCATGAGGCTCTACAAAGGCGGGCGCGTGCTCGGGGACCCAGCTATTCCAGGAACAAACTGCTCCTTGTACAAGCGGCAGCCAAGAAAACGCTCGGCGAGAGCACAAAATATTTATATGAATCAATGCAACAAGATAAGCAGCGAGCACACGTGTGTAACCTTGAGAGGCTGCAGGGAAACGCAGGCGATGATGACAAGAATAAAGATGAAACGCGGGGGCCGAGCGCACGTTCGCTCAAGTAATTCATGCAGCAGCAGCAGCAGCAGCAGCAGCAGGAGACGCTGATACTTTACTCTTGGCAAAGGTAGCGCGTGTTCTCTTGTAGGTTTCACAGGTAATTGCGGCGCCTTCCCCCCCCACATAAAGTCTTCAGATGAAGAACAAATGGATCTACGCATGTTTCAGCTGAAAAAAATTGAGTTTAGAGTCGCGTTTCTGTCACGAGATTCGACGAACGCGGAGCAGCCGAAGCTCCGGGTTCTCTGGCGCCCCCCAAAGGAAGTCCCCGACCACTGCGCATCTCCCCAGCTGGTTTCACCAGTTATTTCCCAACTGTTTCTTATCATTTTTTGCATGAATATGTAGATGTTGCCAACTTCACGGTCCACGAATCGATTTAAAGCTCGTTCGTTTGTCACGCGTAGGAAAAAGACGACGACGAAACGATGGCGAGCGGCCTTGAGCTCACCTGCTTCTTCACCAGGCTGTAGCAGGTGGGGCACTCCTCGCACTGGTGTGTCGCTCGGTCGTAGAAGTAGTTCAACTCACATTTGTCACACTTGTAGCCCACGAAGCCCTGCCGGCACTGGCAGGTCCCGTTTCCGTGGCACTGCATGGAGACGGAGCCCATGGGGTCGCAGTTACAGGCTGGGCGAGGCGAGGGAGCCGGGGGGAGGAAGAGGAGGGAGGATAACAGCCAGGAAACAGAGATAAACATTTTGGGAATTAGGAACGCTTTCATGTGTGATCTGTATTAGAGGACGTATTAAAGGATTAGAGGATGGCACACAGTTGCAGCCTCGACGCCTCAAGTGCCGCACTGTACCTCTGCAACCTCGTGACGAGAATCCAAAGAAGCCCACGCGGCAGGAGTCGCACAGCGTCCCCTCCACGCCCGCGCGGCACACGCACTGGCCCGTGATTGGGTGGCAGGCCATGGAGGACGAGCCAATCGGGTTGCACTTGCACCTGAGGAAGGAAGGAAGGGAGGCAGGACACCCACGTGAGTGCGTCTTTCTCGCGCGCATCGATTCTTTTTCGGTTGCACTTGCGCGTCCGGTTACGTTTCGCATCCGACGTCTGGCTGCAGGTTGAAGAAGCCCACTTCGCAGTAACCGCAGTCCCGCCCCGTCACGTGAGCCAGGCAGCGGCAGTTCCCCGTCTGGGGGTCGCATTCGTTCACGTGTCCAGATGTTCCCGTGGGATTGCAGCTGCAAGCTAGAGGAAACAAACAAAGGCAAGTTCATTTGTGACCTTTGACCTAATTTTTTAGCTTTTCTGAACGCTGAGGGTTAAATAGGAGGAACTAACAAACGCAGGAAGATGTAAGGATCCCTCTGTTACATTGTTCCACTCAGAAGTACAACCAGGCGGCGAGGGCGGAATAAGAAAGTGTGCAGGAAAATCAAAGAAGGCCTCGCTGTTATTACTTTTCCGATCTGTCGGCTTTTGTAACTTTGAGTTTTATTCACTTAGACCTTCTTTGAATTCTCCCAAACTGACGACTCGCTCCTCTCTTATTTCCGCCGTTATCGTGATCGTGACCCTCGGCCATTTGTTCGTCTCCGAGCTTTCTCCCTTTTCATGACTCAAGTGAGCGACACCAGTCGCGTGTGTCTTCCTGAATAGGAGTCAAATTGAATTGGCTCGGGTTTTTTTTCTTCCTCTATTTCTCGCAGAAAAAAAGAAAGAAAAAAGCCTCGCGCCAAAGCCAGGAAACCTCCGCTGGAATTTCAACCATTAACTTTCATCACCTTGAACAGAACAATCTGAATTTATCCTCATCTTTTCGCAACAAAATCTTGACATTTTCAGATCTTAACTCTTTATTTTTAGCAGAACTTTTCAGTGAAGACAAACACTGTTGGCAACACACTCTCTTGCCAACATAGAGAAGCAGGAGCCTTCAAAATAAAAGCGTTGGACAGTTTGGTCGGCCTGCTGGAGATGCTGGAAACTTTGAATTTGGACAAACTCAGAGGAGGCAAAGCCTCGGGCCCCCATGGGATCCCTGCAGGGCCTCCAAGGGGGTCCCAGACCTCAAGATGGATCACAGAGACCTGAGGAAGTCATCCTGGTCTGGACTCGAACCGGGAACCTTGTCATGGTGTGATCCGAGTACAAATCGCTGCACCGACCAGGGTCCTGACACATAATATTCATCCACACATCTCTCTTTCCATCCCCCTGCGGCAACTCACGCTTGCACTTGTGGCCCGCTGTCTGGACGAGGGCGTCGCCGTAGAAACCCCGCCGGCAGCGTTGGCACTTGTCGCCCTCCGTGTGTCCCAGGCACTTCAGACAGCGGCCGGAGACGCGGTCGCACGTTCCCACGGCGTTGGGGTCCACGTTGCCGTTGCACTCGCATCTCGCGCACGGCCGCGCCGGCCCCGACTGTCCCAGCGGGTCGCCATAGTAACCGTCTTCGCACATCTGACAGCGCATCCCTGCGCCGGGGTGGGAAAAAAAAAAGGTGAGAGAGGCGGGCAGGAATTTGATGAATGACCGAGCCGGAGCGCCGCTGGAGGTCATCCCCGGCCGGAGCCTCAAAGTTCCGTTATAATTCAATTAAAAAGGCTCATTAAATGTGTGCGAACCACAGGTGGCGCCGCGGAGTGACAGAACCCGCTGATCCCGCGCGGTTTCAGGTACCAAGCGCCGTCGACGAGCTGCTCACGTTATTATAATCCTGACATGACGAGTTGTTATTTACCGCTGACTGTCAATCAAAGAGCAATTTGCGAGGGGGGGGGGTTGGAGAAACAATACGAACCCCCCACTTACGGTCTCCAGATTAGGTTGTTTTTTGAAACATATTCACTGCAGTGTGTTGAACGGCATCAAACCGCCTCAGAGTGACAGACGATAAATAGAAGTATCTGAAAATTGGAGGATTTAAAGGATGGAGACTAAAAAAACAGCATGATGATTACAGCTCTTCCAGGTGTCATTTGTGGACCTATTTCTGTCCATCACAAATACTCTCATCATTGTCATCTTGACACTAAGTTGTGTTTTAATACAAAAAAAACAAAAAACAAAGCAGAACACGTGAGGGGCTTCGGGTCACCTGTCTGTCCCGGGGGGCAGTCGGTGCAGACCACCTGTCCCGTCTCCGCAACCTGGGCACAGCTGGTCCGGCCCGGGCAAGGGCAAGGCTGACAGTCGCCAGGTGTGCCAATCACGGCGTTGCCGTAGTAACCGTCCAGGCAGAGCTCGCAGGTCAGCCCGGTGGCGAAGTGGGAGCACTCGCACACGCCTGAAACACAGAACAGGAGGAGGAGGAGGAGGAGGAGGAGGAGTGTAACTGTTACTCATTCGCTCATGTTTCGCACCTGCTCATGAGCCTTGTTTTTTTTCTTTTACCCCTCGGTGAGCAGCCACAGGGTCGGGGGGGGGGGGAGGAACAGGTGGGGGGGCTCTGAGCAGCTTTCCGTCTTGAGGAAATGTCGATCAAAATATTTCCTAATTTTCAAAAAGCTTTTCATGTTTTTTTTTATGACCCTTCAACAGAAGCAGGAAAAAATGACTCCCTCTCCAGCAGAGCAGGAGTGGAGAGTTGACCCCCCTGGCCAGCAGAGGGCGCTGTGCCTCTGACATTAACTGCAGCTACTCCATACTAAAACTCCAACCCACAGCCCAGTTAGAACAAAAAAAAACCAAAACAGGAATTCAGCCTCCCCGCAGCCCGCCGTGGAGAGCAGAAGACAACTAAATTCACCCCGACTATAATTGCTTTGGGAAATATATGAGCCAAAAGCAGTTCGAAAGACCTTCAAGAAGTAAAGCAATTCCCCCACCAAGAGGGAGAGATTACCGAAGCCATGACGTGCTAAAAACAAACAGTTGTTTTCAAAGCCTTGGAAAAAATATCTCGCAGCTCTGGACGCAGCCGTGCAACATGTGTGCGTGCGTGTAGAAACCACATTTTATCTCCGTCAAGCTTCGGGCGGTTTGGAGCGATCCGACACGGTAATCGGGAATATTCCCAGACGAAACCCGACGCGATGCGTGAGTTCACTGGGCGGCCGCCTGCTGCGAACCAGCGACCCGCCGAAGCACTCAACACGCACAAACCAGCCTAGAAAAGCAGAACTCGCATCATGGAGGATCTAATTTAATAACTGAGCAGAAGAGTGTTAACAGTCGTGGTAAACCAACAAAAAGCGACTCTACAGATGCCGACAAAGTTGGATTTGTCATCGAGCGAGCACTCGTTTGGGTTTCCGAGAGGAAAGCTGCGTGTATCATGTTCAGATTTGAATCTTTTCCTGAAAATCTTTGTCGAAAAAATCGTCATCTTTCTCTTCTCGTATGACTTCGGGGGGGATTGATGCCAATAACCGAGCCGACTTGGTAGCGAGGAGATCCCGACGCGCGGTGAATAATCTGCAGGCGTGCAGGATTTCACGGGCTTCTCATTAAAATTTCCCATCACTTCCCGCGAGCCCCACGGTGTGTGTTTTTTTTTTTTTTTCCAGCGAGAAGCTCTTCGCTGTGCATTTTTAAATCCGCTCGCGCCGCTGAATACTGGAGTGGAGGAATTCTAGCCTCCGGTTACGGGGGCGGGTCACCGCCGCCGCGTGTCTCCCCCTCGCTAAATAAAGCCGCATCCCAGCCAGTGGAGTATATACGATAGAATAACGTCGGCGGCGCCAAATTGATCACAAAGCCATTAGGGGGAACAATTATCCCCTTTGCCTGATGAGCTGTGGACTTCTGGGTAAAAGCGACGGCTTCCTTGGCGAGCGGAGGTGTAGCGCCGCTCGTCTGAGCAAAGTATTTAGAAGTAATGATTGTTGGGAGCGTAGAGAAGTGACTCTTCGGGTGAGGATCCCAGGGCGTTATGACACTGATGGCGTGCGGCGTCGGTCCCCAATGAGCCGTGGTGAATTTAATGGCAGCAGAAATGTGCTGACTTTACTCAGTGTGAAGATGACTGAGCGCGATATGAGGCGGCGGCTCCACCGAGGGGCCCTCCTCCTCGCCATTAGCATTCCGCCGGCTCCTCGGCGAAAGCTAACGGCACGCATCGCGCCGACGCCGCTCGCGTGGCCAAGACCCCCCGTCCGTGGTCTTCCTCGCCGCCGCGCTCATCAGCGTTGCCTCATAATGTCCCTAAAGAGCAATTTTTTTCCTCTTTTTTTTTTTTTTTATCAATGAATCAATGACCGTTCATTCAGCCTCCAGTGAATCGGGATTTTCTGAGCGGGCGCCCTGTTCCAGCTGCACACTTTGAATCCTTTGACAAATCCGCACAATCCCTCTATTCTGCTCTCGCCCTCTCGCACGCCTTCCCTCCCTTTCAGCTATGGAGCACTGCACTTCAGCGCGCCGCTCTCCGCCTGAACTCGGCTTGTCTCTTCTGTGACGGCAACGCAATATTTCTGTATGGAAAGCAAGTCGTCGGAGTACTTTTTCTTTTTCACCCCCCCCCATCCTCCTCCTCGTCCTCCTGTGGCGAAGCCCTCCATCATACACACCTCACACTCCAAAGAGCCGCCTTTTACTCGCGCTTATTGTAGCTGGCACCCCACCCCTCCTCCGCGGTGGCCCCCCTCATTGTATCCTCGCAGCGGGGGGATACGCACACCTACGGCTAATGCACTTCATTAATGGAGCTACTTGTGGAGGACGGGAACACGCTGGAATACATCATCGGGCGACGGCTGCCGAAATGAACGACGGGACGGCTTGGCGGCCACCTTTTTTTCCCCTCCCTCACTGCCTTCCTCCTTCCTCCTCCTCCTCTTCCTTCTCCTCCATGTGTTTACACTCAAGCATCATTCAGTGTTCCTCTCAAACAAAGTGCGACGAGCTGCTCCTCCAAAGATAGTGGTTATCACTGTTTGCTGTGGCTTGTAATAACCTTAACACCAGATGGAGGAGGGAGATCCGGGGGAGGGAGGGGGGTGGACTTTAAACATGTCTTTGTTTTTGGGGGTGGTGGGAGAGAGAGAGAGAGAGAGAGCGAGAGAGAGAGAGAGAGAGAGAGAGAGAGAGAGAGACAGAGAGAGAGAGAGAGAGAGAGAGAGAGAGAGAGATTTTCCGATAGGGTCCAGGGCCTCCATTGTGAGCGCAGCGGTACTCGTGGTTAATGGAGAATCGCAGCGCTATTGATAATGAAACTTCTGCAGCAGCTACTCGTGGTGCTCAATTACAAAAGAAGGGCTAAAAATAGAGGGATGGATGCTGCATGTGAGCTGAGCAACAATACATGACGCACACGCTTTTTATGAGAACGAAAATTAAATCTTTTTTTTCATAGAAGACTTGGCCTGAGTTGCTTTTTTATGTCGGGATGAGAATAATTACCTATTAGAGAGAAAAAACCCAAAACAATACAATGTCATCACTGTGATCTGGATGCTATTAGTGTCCCATGATCTAGTTTTTCATTGGAAATCTATGCTGTAATGTGAAGTCGGATTTATCCAATTACTTTAAAAATTAAGAAGAGGTTTGATCTCATATCATATGGTTTGTAAGGGGGTTTTTTTCAGCACAAACCTGGAACTCCAGCATCTCAAGCCGCTTGTCTGTGAATTCAAAGAGAGCCAGCGTGGTTTTCATGACATACAGCGAGTTGACCATGTACGTCGCCATGTCGGCCGTGCCAAGGTTGCTGGCTGAGACGGTGCACAGCTGCAGCAGGGGATCTAGTATGCAGGAGAGCACCTGGGAGGGAGCAGAGAAGCAGCACATCAATGAAAAAAGTAAAAAAAAAAAAAAAAAAAAAGAATAGAAGGAACTCGCTTGTTTTCTCTCCATGGATCATTTTCTATAAATGCGTGTTTACCTGAGCGAAGTCTGCCTGCCGGGCGTCCAGGGGAACGACGGAAGAGTCGTGGGAAGCCAGCACCTCCCTGAGGAGGGAGAGGGTCTGCGTGAGGGAGGCTGTGGGGCCCAGGTCCGCGGGTGGGAGCTCCACCTGCTCAAGAAAGACAGACAGAAGCGAAGGGTGAGACGGAGCAGAGTGCGCAAACAACTCGTAAGCCGTGCGGCGTTCTGGCCTTCGCAGACAATATCAGGGCATCAAACACCCGACGATCACTCCGAGTCGCAGTCGGGAGAGCTTCAGTAATGAAGAAGGTTCTGATTTCATCGGCTTCTGGACACCGCAACGCAGAAAGCGAGCGCGGCCACCTTTGTCCACCTAATCGAGCCAATTATGAGAAGGCTGTGTTCCTGGCATTAGCTGGAATTGACACCGAACCCCCCCGGGGGCCGCCGAATTTGATTAACACCGAGCTGCAGGGATAATTCTTGTAACTGCCATCGATCAGGTCACAGCCTGCATGTAATGCGGAGGGGGCCCGTGCTCGTGCCGAGGTATATTTGGACGCCAATTTAAGCCAACGGTTAAGGAGTCTGGTGTTTCTTGGCTGCTCACGCCGTTTGGACGCCGCGGCCAGCAAACTGTTTACAAGCACGAGTGCTTCAGAAATAGCCTTGTTGTCTTTGAGGCTTTGAAACGTCGACCTGAAGTACACAACTCGTGTCCGCAGGGCGCAATGCTCAACTTGGCTGCACTGTCATTTGAGCAGCTTTTATTTTTTTTTGATGAAAGGACATTGCAAACAGTCTTTACTCTCTGTCTCCTTTATCTCCTCGCTGGGTGTTTTTTTCGAGCAGTCGCTCTCCGACTGACGCGAGCGAACATGACGAGTGATTCTCAGGAAGTTTGGATAAAATGCAAACAGAATTTTTCGGGTTACTGAAGTGAAATAGTTTGATTGTCATACTTTTTGGATTTTAAGATGGAAAAAATGGAAAATAATTTCACTTTTGTTGTTTTTTTTCTTTAGAATTCCAGTTTTTAAGTCATGAAAATCAAAAATAAAGCATTGCAAAACATGAGAGGGTTTACTAAGATCAGAAGATACCCAATGCTTTTAAATGGAAGCTAAAATAGTCTTAATAAACTTATTAGTTTATACACTGTGAATACAGAAAAAGGAGGTAAAACAAGTAAGTTTGTTGTGATAAATTAAAGTATATCCGGCACCTTGTCCATAAGTCTGCTTGCGTGAAGACTCAGGCTGTTGAAAAACATCTTCTTACTGAGGAGGTGCATTTCCTCAATCGTGATGAGTAAAGACGCCACACTGGTTCCAATGATGGAGCTGCAACAAAACATGTCAACGCAGGGTCCATTCAGTTCATATTTACATGATTAAAATACATCCAGGAGGATTTTGAAGACACTCGTAACGTTTACCAAATAAAGGAGGGTTCCAGTGTTTGGGGATGTGAACGCTCTCCAGCTGTTACTCACCTGATGGTGTGATGGTAAAACTTGAGCAGGTTGGACAGCTTGTAAAGCAGGACGGCGCCGGGCTCGGCCACGATCACCTGCTCGATCCGAACCTGCGGGACGGATCAACGGCCGCGCTGAGTGCAGGGACAGAAACACGGCGACGGGCCGTCTTTCTTTTTGCTTCGCTTCAGTTTTACAACAACAAATGCAGACTGTTTGCTCTTACTTTCAGAGGCCTGCAGACTCCCTCTGTAATGTGTCCGACCACCTCCTGCAGGTTTTCCTCCACACCTGATACAAGGCAGGAACACACACACACACACACACACACACACACACACACACACACACACACACACACACACACACACACACACAC
>JASSRZ010000083.1:13733013-13744529 GCA_032164315.1 Malacoctenus gilli | reverse complement strand
TTCTTCTTCTTCTTCTTCTTCTTCTTCTTCTTCTTCTTCTTCTTCTTCTTCTTCTTCTTCTTCTTCTTCTTCTTGTGGGTTTTTTGTTGTATTCTGCAGAACCAACCAGCTTCACAGGTGTAACCACGGCCTCGCGTCACGTTCCAGATATTTTCCGCCCCCAAACTGATTAGCTACAAAATCTGGGGAGAAGCGGGTCTGTCAGGCCAGAAGTAATTATTACAAATGAAGCATTTTCGCGAAGCATCTGAACATGCAGGGATGAAACTCTCTCTCTCCTGCATCTCGGTTTGATTCGGTTTGAAAACGGGACAAAAAAAAAATGCCGCACCGCGGACTCGTTGCGACACAAACAACAAACACGCCGAGGGGTCATGGAAAGAAAAAACAAAACAAAAACAGGAATAAACGTAAGCGTCCGGGCGCTGGCGCGTGACATCTCAATCAGCTGCCGTTCTCGGGCTTTCCAAACGGAGATGCTAATCAAGTGTCTGCGGCACAAACAAATTACGGCGACTGACACGCGCACAACAGAATATAACCTCACGGAGCGACGGCGGCAAAACAAAAACAGCAGACTGCCGGCGAGGAGCAATGTAAACACCATCAGCTCTGTGTGACAGAAACTGTGACACAGTTTGATTCTGATTGCTGCTATCTTTATCACCGCATCCACCTCTGATTGCTGCAGCACTCGTTGAGGTGCTGCTCCTAGGAATTATACTAAAAGGTGCACCTCCATGCCGAGTCTAACGATATTAGGATTCACCGCAACGCAGCCGAGCAGGGGAAAAAAAAAAAAAGTCTCCCGATTGCAAGCGACTGTTTTCTTCCTGGGATCTATATTTCTTTTTTTCGCGGGGAAATGTGATCTGATGGCTACGAGCACTCAGCGAGCCTCTATTTGGAGGTGTGGGAGTCTGGAATATGCATTATGGAGCACCTGAGCCATGCGAAACTACTCAGACATTTAAAACTGCAGCTGTTAACAGCAAAGTGCAGCTGCAGGTCAGCCATGTTTTAACTCAGACTCCCGGAGATTCAAAAAAACAGAAGAAAAAAAACCCAAACCCAAAACACGGACAGCATATTTAATTCAGACTTAACTTTGCCATTAAGTTGAGGAAAAAAAATCGGCGAGCTAAATGCGGCGTCCGCGTTGTTTACGGAGCTGCAACCTGGGCGGCAAAGAGACGCATTTTTCTTCGCTTTACACTCCGTGATGATGAGAATAGGAGTGTGAATTCACACCTCGCTCTACCTACACAGCGCACTCTGCGTATGTTGTCATGAGGTGCGCTTGGCTTTCATAACAGGTCTTCATTAGGTGTATTTTTGCACATCCTGCGTCTCACTTTGGCCGTTTCTGGTCACTTTGCTGTATGGAAGGTGTTTATAGCACCGATTTATCAGCTGGATGACTAAAGAGGAATAATATAATATTAAAGAAACAGGTTTGTTCGTCAGCTAGATTACATAAAAACAATAAAAATGGCAACTTTTCGCACCTCAGCTGAATCACAATGTAAATTCGCAAAAATGCTTCTTTTATCCACATTATTGTTTCACAGTTCACATCTCAAAAATTGCATTAAAGTGTAGATTAAGCAGTTGAGGCTTTATAGTTTCACTCAGTCTGACTTTCTCCAGAGTGTCTTCAAGGCCATTTGTCGACTCCCTTTTCTGTCGCTTCTTTCAGAACTTCATTTTTTCTGGGCGGAGATCAATAATGTTTCCATCTCGTCCGCTGGCTGCAGCAGATTGTGTGTAATTTCAAGCCCCAGCGTTGGCACACGGCGCTGCCGGAGGAAGTCGGTGCCCGCCGCTCATACCTGGGGGCCGCGGGACCCTCCCCTCCACTCTATCTGTTGCTCTGCATGTTGTCGCTATAATCCACTTAGCCCTCCTCTTCCCCGATACAAGCCGGTCATCCTTCCAGTCAAAGCTCCTTCCTCTGCTTCCTGGAGCTTAACGGGATAGTGACCTCCTCGCTCTGTCCGGGAACACCAGGCGAGTTTCGACTTCGGAGACGTTCCCTGCTATCTCCTCTCTGTGCAGCGGCCCTGAAAGCTTGGAAGTGTGGGCCGAAATCGTCCTTATCGCCGTGAAATGATTTTACTCCGTCGATAACTTGGAGGAAAAAAGTAAACCTGTCATTTTTGAAACATTTTAGGGTGAAAGGAATATTATGATGGCACGACACGGCGAAGAAGAGGCTCGTGGAGCATCTACATTTGTATGTTTCGTGTGTACAATTTCTTCACATCCCTGCTTTCCTTCCACAACAGCACACATCTCAGCTCAACTCTTGTCTAAATTGTCCAGATGTGTGAGCGTGTGTGATTGCATTTCTCTCCGCGACTCGGAAAAATGGTTCAGAAGACGAGCGAGCGTCTGGAAGTCGAGCCGCCGCTCTCCCTCGTCATCTGTTCCTCCAACTTTGTCTCCCCGCCGCTGCACGTCTTTGGTGTCACCTCAGGTAAGAACATCTACTAAATGTATAAAAGGGAGGAATGGAAATGCAACGCCGCGGCTCTGCACCTGCCAGATCTACATGACAGCCAGTGCATGAAAGAGCTGGCTCATCACTACATTCATACGCCGAGAAACTGCTGGGACCGTGACAGCGGAGTCAATGCGGGTGAGCTGCAATCAGTGCAGGGGGTGTCCTGGATAGTCGGTACTCTGTGGACTCTAAATATACTGTGGCGAGGAACAGCTCAGGCAGCAGGGAGGGGCACAGATGCAGAGCAAAACAAACACCGCCGACATCCAGGCAAAGCCTTTTCCAGGGAGACGCGATTTCAACAGCAGCATCAAAACAGCGACGACGGCGACGACGAGGCGCGTGCGTGCGCGCGAGCGCAGCCCAACTCGCACCTGCATTCGAGTACCTGACAACGAAGGAGCGCCGCGGCGTGCGGCCGGGCTCGTCGGCGGGCGCCGGGCGGGATGTAAGGTCGGCAGACAGGGTGATCCCGGAACCTTGGAGGAGCAGGGTGACGTGGTCCGGGAGCAGCTCGGGGGTCTCCGAGGTGAAGGTGATGGAGAGCAGCTGGCCGTAACTGTGGACTTGACGACCCAGGAATTTCTCTGGCAGAGGGTGGGGTCAGAGGTGGGATGTAGGGGGGGGTGAAGAGGAGACAGCGTTATTATGAGCCGCTGAGAGCTGCTATCGATGCAGCACACGCACACAAGTACAGTATGAGGAAGCTGTGTTTCCTTATGATACTGTAAGAGTTTCAGATCCGTGAGGATTTCAAGGTCAGATTTGAAGAGGCAGTGCATCAAATTCTTGGAGATGTTTGAAAACTATCCACACAACTAATGACAACAGCATCCACACAACTCATGCTTCCACCATTCACACATGCACAGGTTTTGCATCCACACAACTTATACTCACACCATCCACACTGCTAATACAGCATCCAAACTACTAATGCTCACAGCACCCGCACAACTCATGCTTACGGCATCCAGACAACTGATGCTTCCAGCATGCACACTACTAATACAGCATCCACACTACTAATGCTAAGCATCCACATCACTAATACAGCATCCACAGTACTAATTCAAGATCCACACTACTAATGCTCACAGCATCCAGGCTACTAATGCTTACAGCACCCACACCACTAATACAGCATCCACACAACATATACTTCTGGCAAATCCACAAAGAAAGGTTGCAGCATCCACACAACTAATGCTAACAGCATCAATACAACCAATGCTTACAGCATACATGCTACTAATACAGCATCCACACGACTAACGCTCACAGCATCCACACCACTAATGCTTCCAGCATCCACACATGCACAGTTTTTGCATCCACACAACTAATGCTCAGAGCATCCACACTACTAATGCTAACAACATCCACAGAACTTATACTTCTGGCAACTCCACAATAAAGGCTTCCAGCATCCACACTACGAATGCTTTCAACATCCATGATACTAAAGCATTCACCATGACACGAATTCTTCCAGCATTCACACAATATTCACAATAGACATCCAGCACACTGGAAGTGCGCGCTGCTTCGCACTGGCAGTCTAATTGACCAGCCTCTCGTCAGTGGTTCCTTTCTTCCCATTAACTGGCCATCAAAGACTTCCACGGTCACACATTGACCCTCCCTGCTCTCCTCCTTTCAAACGTGGCTCGGGTACAAAGATTAAAGAGCCCACCCCCCCACCCCTAACCCCCTCCCTTCCACCCCTCCGTGATTGATGGGTGTAGACTGGATGAGAAACCCGTGCCATTTATGCTCCGGTTAAATCTTCATAAGAATAACAGCGACGCTGGTGTTCTGCAGCAGATCTGGGTGAGCGAGTGGGCAAAACTGACAGGTTGCACGCTTGGCTGCCGTCTTGTTTTTGAGCGTAATCGTGTGTGAAGTACATCCTGAGCTCTCGCGCGGGGTTGAGAGGGCCGCGGACTTGAGTGGGTGATTTTGCTTGCGAGGGGCCTCTGGCGTCATCCGGAGCAATTCAACTGTCTGATCATCTAATATCTGCTCAACCAGCAGCCGATGCTTTATTATCCCTCCGTCCGTCCGTCCGTCTGCCGGCCGCGCTCGCGCTCACATCCGCGCCCGCTCCGGCGGTGACACCGGCAGTCAGTTTAATCTGTGTTTGAATTTGACCTGCCTTTGACCTGACTTTTCGACACTCTGGAGTGAAAGCGTTTGGCGGCGGCGGCAGCGGCGGCTGACGCGTTGCTCGCCGAGGCTCTGCTGCAGCCAGCTACTCTGACACGTTCCAAAGTGAAGAGCGGCAGAACATTATTCCACACACTTCAGTCAGAATATCTTTATATTTGACATTTATGATCACTTTTTTCGTGCTTTATTACACATTAACTGACATTCGCTTTTTAGTTCTGAGCTATTTGACCGGCGAGAGCAACAAAATTGACATTAAACCAGTAACTTTTAACTATTTTGTTACTAGAAATCCCTGTCTTTGCTTTCGGGGAGGCTGTGGATCTCATGGACAAACATTACAATAAAACACACACACATGCACAAACACGCAAATGTACACACATATATGCACCCACACACCCACACACAAACAAAATGCACGCACGCACGCACGCACGCACACACAAACACGCACACACAAACACGCACGCACACACAAACACGCACGCGCACACACACACACGCACAAACACACAAAAGCACACACACAACGCACGCACACACGCCCACACAATGCACGCACGAACGCATGCACACACAATGCACGCACGCACGCACGCACGCACGCACGCACGCACGCACGCACGCACGCACGCACACACACACAAAGCGCATGCACACACACACGCACACACAAAAACACACGTGCACACACACAACACAGACATGCGCACACACTCACACAACGCACGCACGCACGCAAACCCAAACAACGCACGCAAACACGCACACACGCACGCACGCACGCACGCACGCACGCACGCACACAAACAGCCTCTTGTTTTTCCTTGAAATGATCTTTTTTACTGTTGTCGCCATGTGGGCCTCGCAGTGATCTCTTCCTCCAATCAGAACGACCCTGAATTAAGTCGCACGTCTGTTGTATCAACTGACAGATTCTCTTCTTTCTCCTGAGATATCACACACACGCACACAAAGCAGCAGACTAAAAAGCCAAGCTGTTCCGGATCATTTCATCTGCGCAACACAGAGCCGCCGCACATCCTGTTTCCGTCCCGGCTATCAAGCCATTTTTCCTGTGAGGACGCATGAATGAAGACACAAAAACTTTGTCTTTTGTTGTCATCAGTCAGTGTTCAGTCGCAGCGGCGACGACGTGACAAAATAAAAAAAACAAGAAAATAGACGGCATTGAAACGGGAAAGACTTCAATTACACAACCAATCAATAGCACTTTCTGTTCAGATGACAATAAAGTGTCGTTTATGTCAATGTGACGGCAGAATCAATGGAAGGAGATAATAACAGCCAATCGCGGGACGAGGAAGCGGCTCGACAACTCGCCAAGAAGCAAAAAGGAGCCGTCTGACATCTCAGCGTCGCTTCAGAATTAATATATCGATGAGCGGAGGGAGAAAGAAAAATCTGGCAGCGTGGAAAGAGGAAGGCTGAAGCAAATCCATCACTAATTAGACGGGAATTCCTCCACCCAAACGCCTTCGCCGGCGGCAAAACAAGCAGTGTGGAAAGGGCGGAACGCAAGAAGCGATCGATACGAGCCGCTTGGTCCCACCCACCGGCCAATCAATGCAAATTTAGACCCGACGACATGAGGGTCTCAATATGGCGTCTGATAGGAAACGGCGTCGGCGCTTGACGTTTGCAGCAGTTACTCTTGATGCTGTAATGTGATGTTGACAAAGCGTAACATTAGCTGGACTACTTTCCTAAAAGGCCTCTGTTAGTGCAGCAGGAGCAGCCACATATGATGGAGGATCTTCAGTGATTTTATGTTGATGCAACACTTTCACAAACGGTACTTTACAGAATAAAACATTCAGGTTTATTGTCTTTGTCTAAGCGCTTCCTGTTACCGAGAAAAATCACAATTTTCTTGCGATCAACTAAATGGAGCATTCGGAGACTTTTACCGATTTCCCGTTTGTTTGAGAGGTTCCAAATATTCCTGTTTTATACTGCAGTTTTTTTTAAAGGTTTACTTTCTGTTTACAAACATTTTTCATTCCAGCTATAATTGTCATTTCTTTGCAGAAACTAAACATTTAAAGTACTGAATAAATTGTAAAATGTCCTAAATTACACGAGTTCTTGATGAAAAAAGCTAACTTTAATTATAACACACATTTAGTTTTAAACATGGAGTTTTTGCAGGTGATTACAGTTCTGTTTTTCAATTACATTTAGGTATTTACAGGATTTTGGCTCTAAATGATCCTAAATTATAGCAGCGCCTCTAATCGACAGGCACTCTGCTGCTTTATGTCCTTTTCTCACAGTCCAGAGGAACTTTATTACGATTACAGTCTGGAAGCAACGTTCATTTGATTCTAGTTTCTTCATTTTTCGATTGGTATTTTTCGATTTCTTTTAAAAACAAACTACTGCGAGGTTCAGCGACCTGTTTTGTTGAAGCACTCCAGAGCAATTGAGTCAAGTTTGAACTCGGCACCGCGTCGCTCTTTTACCTGCGGTGTGAGATGTTGAACATTTGCCATCTTTGTGAAACGCGTCCTCTTCACTCGCTCACATAAAGCCACTCAAGTGCTACTCAGAAGCGGATCAGCCGGCGGATAACGGTCGTTTCGCTGGAGCACAGCCCCCCTGTTGAGACGCTGTTTTTTAGGGAACAGATGAGAGGTAATTACCTATATTAGGGAACCGATGCACTGTAATAATGAACAACGCGAGAAACTGATGTTCACGGGAAAATAAAAGTCAACAGATATTACTCTTGAAATGATTAATATCAAATATATACCGTACATCCGCTGCGTAACCGTGGGTAATGAGCCCAGTAATACTATTGTGTGACTAAGTTAATATTCCCCCCCTAAAGTGCTCCCTTATGCTTTTGAGTGGTTGCGTTTCAGATGTTGCTTGCTGGCCATTTTTCTGCCGGGGTCGCAGTTGGGTTTTTTTGGTTGCATTGTGTGCTTCTGGGGAGTTTCCTCCTCCTCCTCCTCCTCCTCTTCCTCCTCCGTCTGCGAGAACAGAGGTCCCAAAGCATAATTACTCACATCCCTAATAGACCATCCAAGAATGGCCCCCACTCGCAGGCCCCTGTCCCCCCCAAGTAATGAATCACTGTGAAAAAACAATGAAAGGATTATTCATGTGTAAGCGTGATCCGGCGCCCGTGTATCGCCATGGATTTATATTCATTACTGTATCTCACATGGCAAATTGAATGGGATTAAAAAGTTTAGCAATCTCTAAATACCGCCGGCTGCCAACGACACGCATGTGAGCGTCGTCGGCTGTCTTCATATTTTCTTTGTAAAATTCAGTGGAGTATTGTGAGGTGATGTACTGGCAGGAGTGCAGATTACGTGAAAGTATATTACCATAATACTGAGATTTCTTTTAACCTTAAAAAACCTCTCCAACAACGTTGGTGGAGCTTCAGGGAGAGCAGAAGGGGGAGTGGGTGGGTGGGGGGGGGTAAGTGCCCCCCCGCTTGCCCGGGGAACCAATCATGACGGAGCCAAAGTCAAACATCAATCAGGTGGAGATCATAAGCTGCCATCCACAAAATGCTCCTCATAAAGCAGTGGGAGAGATTTCCAATCTCCACCAAAGCACTGCTTCCACCAAACACAGCGCAGTACATCAGTATGGCCTGCAGGTGGCGCATGCAAAGAAGTTTCAGCTAAAAAAAGGAGACATGAAGAAGAAAACGTCCCAAAAAACAAATGTTACTTTGGATTGATGACATCAAACCAAAGAAAATGTGAATTTGAGAAGAATTTTTAAGGATTAAGACAAATCCAACCACACAAAGACGCAGCAGGGAAGTTTTTATCGAATGACATATTCTAAAAATATATTATAATATTATGTTATTTACTTTTGCAGTCGTGTTCTGTCCAAATAGGGAAAGACATTTGTGATCTAAAACCCGTCTGTGTGTCGTACTTAAATTTTTTGAGTGTTAATGCTAAGCTTGGCTAACTAGCAGCAAGCTCAAGCCTCATAATGCCAAAACAAGAGGAATTTCAGACCCAAAGTCTCGCTGAGAAAACAAGTTATTGTGCTTGCAAGAATGTCACCGTTTTACTCTTCGGGGGGAAGTCGCACTCACTGCTCGGAGCCTCCCGAGTATTAGGAAATATTGTTTGACTCAATGAAGAAAGTATATTTTTAGGCTTCGCACCGTTAGCGAGGAGAAAAAAAACACGGCGTTTTAGGGACCGACTGGAGCTCTGGGAACTGAAGGACAAACCAATAAAAAGAAAAATATATCAAACAAAGCAACAGCTAATAAAAATAATTGCTTCCCCGGGTCAATCTAAATAAATGATGCATGCGTGCGAGGGAACAACTCCAACAAAAATAGGATGTAAATACAGCGAACCTTCAGCCTGCGCCACGTGACTCCCATTTGTTTCTATGAGTCTGTCAGGATGATGTGAAGTCCACTGACTGCGGCGCCACTGACTCGCTGCCAGAACCCCATAAAACCGCCATCACAACAAGTGATAGATGCCCATATAACTTTTAGGGAATAGTGAAGGAGCGGCCGATCAATCAAAGGGTTTAGACTTTGCTCCGACCAAATTAAATCAACTCTATTTCAATTAAATCACTGCCGCCTCACACAAACACAAGTCCCAGTGAGGCCCTAACATCGACCACCGCGCAGACAGTCTGAGGGCAGAGGCTGCGTGGACAAACTAAACTTTTAAACAAGTCCAATACTGTCAGCGCACTAAGTCCAACACTAAACTGCACAGCCTGCAGGTGCGAGACGTGACTCGCACCCAGAGAAGGGACGAAGGAGGGTCTCTTCAGGCTATTGTTCAAGGAGAACAACACTTACTGTGTGTACATAAGCAGAGAAATACCTCAAATATATGGTAATCATATGAGTATAATAGCATTTGGAGAGTGCAATTCACCAAGATGAGGGGTGACGTTTCCTGCTTCAACCTCTTGCACGCTGGACTCTCTTAAAGGGCCACACACGCTTATAACGCGACACAGAAATAATGTTTTTCACCATTTTGGATGACCCGATCACCACCAAAATTTAACAACCTTTTCCTCGTACCCCCCTTCACCCACCCTGTAAATTTAGTCCAAATCCATGGAGAAGTTTTTGAGTTCTCCCACCAGATGACAAGCTGACATTCCAGAAAGCAAAACCTCCTGATGAACATGAATCGAACGTGTCTGGTGTTCTTCGGAGGAAAGAACAAACTGCAGGGAGGAGCAGAATGAAGTTAAGGGTTGCCTGTGATTAGAAACCAACTCAAGATGAGTGGAGTCAGCGCTGAGGGCCCTTCTGCTACCCACACGGAGGTTATCTTAGAGCGAGAGACACTCTATTCTTTTATTAGCAGGCGTTCAAAACCAGGAATAGTTTGGCATTAAAATGTCAAGTGCATCTCACGAGTCACAGCGTCAAACGCTGACATCGAGGTTTTTTTCAGGTACGTACGAGTTCTGCATCTCGCCTCCGTCCTATACTTGAGCAAAACACTGGCCGGAATCTGTTTAATTAAAAAATAGGAACATCGGTTCTTCTCTCGAGCACTGATATTTGATGAAAATGCAGTCAACTGTCCCCAACTCTGGGGATTTGAACCTGCGACCGTCCGAACAAAAGTCTTCCGGTTCGAGCTGGAGAAACATTCATCCTACTTCAGACTTTCAGGCGTGTTGGTTCCTTGAATTGACTCTCCTGGAATGATTAAAACATGCCGTCAGTCGAGCTCTAATCGTCTGAAGTTTGGAAACGTATTGTCCAAAGATTTGCAAGGTCGGCTGTGTGGCAGAGCGATGTTGAGCAGGTACTGAAGTACTGCAGTTCAAAATGACACTTTTAGTTTCTTTCAAGTGTACTAGACCCTTTTGTCTCCCACTTAATTCTTATTCAATCATTTATTCTCCTTCAAAGCTGGCTGATCTCCGCTCTCTCCCCCTCCCTCCCTCTCTTCCTCCCTCTCTCTCCCCCCTCTCGCTCTCCCTCCGTCGTCTTTGTTCTCTGTTTGCACTCGCTCTCATCCCTCCTTCTCTATCTCCTCTCACTTTTTTCTCATTTCCCCTCAGTCACACCGCCTCTCTCTTTTGCATATTTCCTTCCGCCGAATGACAAGGCTACCGGAGTGAATTACGTGCGAGCCGGGTTGCAGGTAGCGCTCGGTGCTCCGTGAGGCCGCTCTCTGCAGCTGCAGCTTGAGTCAGAATGACAGGTAGCCCCGGGGCTGCACTCATGGATCTTCTTTCTCCCACTTTCTCTCCTCAATTGAACACAAGAGCAACCATATGCCGCTCTCTTTCCCTCTACTGGAGGGTTATTTCATTAAAATTCTGTCTTCCTTTGCTTCTTTCTCCCCCCCCCCCTCCCCCCCTGCTTTCTCCGGGTCCCCCCGCTGCTTCGGGCTTAGCAGGTTGGCCTGCGCTGCAGATATGAAAAAGGATCAGCGTTGCAAGCTTCTCGACAGATGGCTGCGAGGACTTAGGCGAAGGCGACGGCCCCTTCAGCATGAAACGCGGCCCGGCAAAGAGAGCCACAGTTGCCGTCCAGCAGATTCGAGTGGCGGCGGCGGCTGTTGGAGGCAGGTCAAAGCGACTGTTTGGGGAGGTGCTTGGTGTTTGTCTATGATAGTTCCTGGCAGCTGCGCTCAAGTGTTCGGTCTGTTGAGTCACTACGGGGACTTGAACTCCGCCTGTGTCAACCGTCAAGCAGATGTCCGGGATCAGGAGGAGGAAAAGTGGTAACGCTTCAGACACGCACACACACGTACACACACGTACACACACACACACACACACACACACACACACACACACACACACACACACACACACA
>JASSRZ010000083.1:13686335-13704231 GCA_032164315.1 Malacoctenus gilli | reverse complement strand
GGCGGCGGCAGCACAGTTAAAAGTTTAGAAATAAATTATCTTTGAAGACCTTCTTCTTCTTGTGGGGAAGAGAGGGAGGGAGTGAGGGAGGGGAGAGGGGGAGGGGGGGGCTTTCTTGTGCTGTCAGCTCGTCTGCCGTCCTCCTGGTTCAAAGGAGAGGGTCTCAGCAGCCGGACCACCTGTGTGGCTGGAGCCTGCAGGTCCCAGAGACACGCTGCCAAACCACAAAGAGGTCAGAGTCCCATTAGGAACATCTGGCGTCAACGTGGACTCGCGTGCGCCACTAAGCGGACGAAGCCGCGCGAGGGCGGAGTCGACGAGAGCGAGGAATGCAGCGCCACCTAGTTCGGTCGGTAGATGTAAAGTTTCCTCACCTGCATCGTCGTTTAGCCTCATTTAAGCTCTAAAATCCACACTGACCTTTTAACATGATGCCATTCTGGCATTAATATACACAATCTGTTACAATATATTGCAATAAAATAAAAATACATCTCTTTGTATGGTAAACAAGACATTATATTTCGAATATACTACAATATGTGGATGAAAAACGTGTATTTTGCTACGAATACAAAAAAAAGCATTACAGTTTTAATAGAAAAATCTTGAGTGGCGATTATTTATGTTTTTCTCAATCTAAAAACGTATTACAACGCCTCGATGTGAAGTCTCTCGGTGGTTTCGCACCTCAGTGAGAGTCGAGGAGGACGGCGGCAGGAAGAAGCCGTTTTTTTCCCTCCTCGTTAGGCCGTTCTGGCTGTAGTTTAATCTCAGGCTGCTCTGCTGAAACATAATGAGCAGAGTGTGATGTCCTCATAATGTCCGCTTAATGACAAAGATCCCCCACGCATAGACAGTGGAGTAATTACATTAAGACCATATAAATTGGAACAGGTGGGTCATTTTTCTGCGGTACTTAATGGATTTCCTGGACTTTGTCACGAAAGGATTTACACTCGTTGGCTGGGAAGTGGAGGGGCTCACCAGCAGCGGCTGTACACTATAAAAAATGATCATTGTTTTTGTAAAATTTTCAGCCGAAGAATGTTTTCAAAATCTTCCTTCAAGAGAGATTTTTATCGTATATTTTAAGACTCATTTCATCGATTTCTCTTAATTTGATGAGGACAAATTTCAATGGGAAGTTTGTCACGTATTTCAAAAAATAATCAAATTACTTTCATTTTTTTTAAGTTATTTCAAGTGACAAATCTTTCATTTGACGTGTTTTCACACTTAAACATTCTGGGACTCGAATTGGCAAACAGAATTCCATTTATTTAACTCGCTGAACGTTTTCTGGTCTTGTTTGTATCATGGAGCTTTCTCACCATCAGGAGATTCAAACTGGTCTGTTTAAAGTGGACCAAACAGCTGTGGTGTGAAAGCATCTTCATGAATTTAATGCCGGGTGTTTTGTGTGTGTGTGTATGACACGCATTTGAATTTCATGGCTTTTAATTCCAAGCTTTGCGGCTTTGACGCGGACATAGATCATAAAAGGTTTAAAACCCTCCGTCTCTAAAAAGTCCCCGCAGACAATGAGAGTGAATCCTCACTTCCATTTATCATAGACTACAAGACCATTATCATATGAAGGAGTTATTAGTTATGCTTGGTGGAACAGTGCTAATTGTGTAAGGAAAAGCAGACATAGTTCCAAATATCACTTACTGCACTGAAAGGAAGCAGTTTCTTAGGGTTAATTAGTAGTCAGCCCATTACTTATTATTTGTGCAAACCACAGCAAAAGCTTAATTAACTTTGATTCGCACTCCCTTGGAACTTGGACTCACAATGCTACAGCGATGCTGACTTAGGGATCGGCCGAGGCGATGAAAGTGGCGGCGAGCCAGCGCCGCGCCTGAGACCGTAACCGTCTCGGCGTCGCCGCCGCGACGATCACGCGCGCGCGCCCTCGTACTTCGGAGGGCGTCGACGGCGCTCGGAGGGCTCCTCACCTCCACCCTCACCTCTAAAAATCTCACTCTTTCTTTCTTTCTCTCCCCTCCGCAGTGGCTGCCACCCTCCCCCCTCCTCCCCCTCCCGTTTCACTGCATTCCCTCGTAGCCTCTGGCTGCAGGCAGCGACAGGAAAGAGAGCAGTGTCCCTCATTCCAAAGTTAATAACTTTTTAATTTAATTGCTTAAGTTCACTGTGCCCTCAATATGTATTTTTCCCCCTTTTTACTCATTGTCATTCAACGCCGGAGCTCCAATTTGCCACACAGCTTTCTGGAGAGAGAGAGGAGGGAGGGAGGGAGGGAGGGGGGGCGAGAGGGGGGAGGCGAAGGGAGAGCGAGGATGGCCGGATGGACCGGTGGCGGGGGGGAGACAGACAAACCGTTTAAATGGATGACTGAACAAATTAAATTTGAATTCATACAGCAGCTTTCATCTTCGGCGTGATTACTGGAGAAAAAAAGAGGAGGGGGGGGGGCGGGGGGGGGCTTTACAAACTTGACAACAGAGCTCCCTTTGAAGCGAGCCATTACTTCAGAGAAAACATCTAAATGCCATGTTAGGAGGTGAGCCTTGTTTGTTTCAAAGACGAAACTCATTTACCAGCGAAAAACACTTTGGATCACCAGTCGAACCCACCGCGCTCTGTTTATCCGCAATGACAACGAGCCCCACAAGTACGCTCCAGTGTTTGTTTTCACGCATCGACTTGATATATTTTGGTTTGACCCCCCCTAAAATGTCAAGAATGTGTATTTTAGGAGCAGCAGATGAAGCGTGTGAAGTTTCTATATTGAAACGCCGCAACGCCGCCGAGCGAGGCACAAGCAGCAAATCTGCTCGGGGATTAAAATGCTAATAAAACAGACAGGATGCAATTCCTGTTTTAAGCCTCATGAAATATGCATGGCGCCGTATGAGCCATACGCAGAGGAAACGCCGCCCTGACATGGGACACACAGGAACAAGGATCATTTCATGCTCCGCTGACAATCACTGTGTAAAGACGGAGGTTTTTAACCCCCGACGCGAGTGCGAAAACAAAAACCTCAGCAGATCACTGCGGAGAAAGTCCTGGTTAAAGGTCCTCCATGTGACACCGTAAACAGGAGTTTAGTCAGCAGTCACTGACAACTGCGCAGCAAGATTAGTTCATTTGATGCGCTGAAACGCAGTAAAAATAGTTTGAAGTCCAGAAATAAGTCGTTTTAAGTTCGTCACTGAACTGAAAAGAAGAATAAGACGGAAAGGAACGATACCAGCACGAAATACTTCAAGATTAGGTTCAATTTGTGGTTCCTAAACTGGTGTCTGCAACAATTTAGGGGGTCTGTGGCCAAGAACTTCAAAATAAGAGCGGCACATCTCAGATTAAAACAGCGAAGCATCTTTGAAAATGCCTCCGTTGCTTTTATTTTGAAGGCTCCGGCTTCTGCATGTTTGTGAGAGTCTCGGGTGTTTGGCTTCACTTCGCAGATTGAAAAGCGGGGGTGGGTCCTCTGCCTTTTTAGTGGCCATTTGGAGGGTCTCCAGGGGGGAAAAAGAAGGTTGGTTGTGATAGACTATGCGTCCTCTTCTGGACCTGAGGGGATGATTTTACTGCATTAGCTGGGTCATTGCACAAGTCTATAGAAACGCAATATTGCAACCTCGAGTTGTGAAAAAAGGTCTGCAGCGTTTGCTTTGGGCGTTCACGCCACATCAAGGTTATAAAACACACACACACACAAACACACACACTATACACTGACGGAAACAGAGTCCGAGATGTATTTTACGTCGTCACGGGAACCAATCACTGATTACAATCAAGAAATTACATTTTT
Organism: Malacoctenus gilli; assembly: GCA_032164315.1. NCBI lineage: Eukaryota > Metazoa > Chordata > Actinopteri > Blenniiformes > Labrisomidae > Malacoctenus > Malacoctenus gilli. The sequence goes on along the minus strand of JASSRZ010000083.1, from coordinate 13,700,441 downwards.
CAGATTGCATTTGTGCAGGAATCCGAACTCTTTTCTGAGTCACCTCACCGCAGGTTAGTAGTCTGTTCCTCGTGTACGACACCAGAAAAGGTCAACTCGTAACCGCGACAACGAGGGGTCGTCACCCGCGGTACAAAACACGCATACACATAGAGGGGGGAGTTCGAAAAAAAACCCCGACGGTGACAATGATTTTATCCTCATTAGCTGCGGACGGAGTTCCCAGTTGGCCGACATCACCTGCAAATGCCAATTTAGTCACGCACACAGAAAACCTGAGTTAATGAGGAAGCGTTTGGATATAAAGGACTTACTCTGTGTGAATATATAGATATAGTAGTATTACTTCTACTCCTGATACCACTCCCATAACAAAACGACTGAAGAAATTTGGATGAAAGTTACATCAACCAGTGATTCATCAAAATACACTGAATTGCTATCATTATTGTTAGTATTACTCGTAGTAGAAGTAGTCCTGCAATTCTTAGTAATAGGATCCCAACAGCTTCCAGTTACTTAGTAGGAAATAAATAAAAAAACGCCTTGAAAAAGTGCCGATGAAGCCAACAAATCTTCAGCCGGCAGCATTTCGCGACTGGATTCGATCCAGAATGTTCTCAAAGAAACTTCTGACCTCACGACGATGAGGATGAGGAGGGCGATGATGAAGCTCCAAGAGAAAAACTCCGGCATCCCTCAAGTCATTAAGATTCAGCGTCGGAGCAACTTTACTGTTTATTCGACACGTTTGGTGCCAAGACCGCCGTCAGACTTCACAGGTTAGCTCGTCAGGACTCGTGATGGATTACACACTCGTCTCGGTCGAGGGACCGTGGATGACGAAGGTCTTCTGACCGACTGTCCTCCTACGTCCAGGTCGAGCGGACACATCACTGACCTTTTTGTATTGTTTTTGTTTACCTGACACACTTAGGACTTCCTGTGAGGCTGCGTTGACACGGCGAGGCTTATCCTGGTGCAACAACATCTATAAACGTACACAAAACAATTCATAACTCTATATTTACAGTAGAGGAGGGAGGGAGGGAGGCTTGGGGGCCTCTGCTCCTCACTCATAACAAATAGCTGGTGTGTCGTGTCCTCCCTGTTGCCTCCCTCCTTTCAGCGGGCCTCATCTCACTCTAAATCAGCGGTGGGAAGTGCTGCTTGCATCCGATCCAGCCGTCAGACTTCCGTTTAGTTTTCCACGGAGCTCGAAGCTCAAGTGGGATCCAGAATGTCACCATTAAAGGAGACGGTCTCCATTGTGATGATTCACAGAGTGGGCAGGGGGGGAAAAAAACCCCACAAACTCCTTTGCTTTTCCGCCGGGTTTGATTTTGCATCAGAGGACAGCCTCTTTGTGTGTGTGTGTTTGTGTGTGTGTGTTGTGTGTGTGCCTGCAACACCCATCTGTCCCATCACCCCTTAAAATAGAGGAGGAATGAAAGATTTAATGAAAGAAACGGCACAATTGATCCACCTTTTATTCTAATGGGAGAAGAGATCACAGCCAATTTATGGCTCTTCTCATCTCGTTGTTTAAAAGGGAAGTGGCGGAGGGTGTGTGTGTGTGTGTGTGTGTGTGTGTGTGTGTGTGTGTGTGTGTGTGTGTGGCAGGTCTGTTCAGAGATTTGTCACCCAATCTATGTATTCTTAGCTGGTATTGATCGGCCTCAGCTTTATAATCAGCGGGTCGATGTCATCTGAAGCATATTGAGACACAGCCAGCCGCGCCATTAGTCGTCTCCGCCTGTTAATGTAACTGAGGCCCCCGGAGCGCGCGCCCACACGCCAAAAGGCTCCACGCCATTACGCCGGCGCCACGTTTGAATAAATACATCTTAAGGTTCAGAGGGGTTAATAGGAAATTACCGTGGCGGATGCTGTTGGAGCGGACATTAACACCGCTCTCAAAATTGTGTTGGAAAAGGCGGAAAAAAGTCACTCCGATTACGGTCGGCTGGGAAGGACGGGAGGTGCCTTGTTTACCATCAACAAGAGCTTCAAGTGTTCAGATTAAAGTTGAACACCTGCAGAAATAGAGAAAAGTGGACAATCGATTTTTGTGATGGTGAAAACTTTTCATGCCGCCTTTTTTTCCATCTCAGTCGAGTAATTTGCTGAATCTCTTTCTTACTTTTTCAGTTTTTACGAGCCTCTTTTTGGATCGGTTTCAGTTTTTAAGGATTTAGCATCAGCTAACACCTACAAACGGGTACTTTTTAAGTACCTACTCTGGCAAAAAATGGTTTCTAGACACCTTGTGACGCACAAAGAAGCGAGGTGACGGCAGCAGCTCGTTCACAACCATCGGACTGACCGCTGGAACGAATCCGGTGAGGTTTTTTGGGAGGCTTTTTCCATTTTCGCTGTCGTTGAAACGAAGGCTTCATGCTTCAGCCGGCAGCTCGCTAATTCAGAGGACGAACGGAGAGAAAATCACTCCGGAGTCATCAATAAATCAAGCATGTGAGCTGGGGGGGGGGGGGGTGAGCGATCGCCACTAATCAACAGTTGCCACCTGTGAGTCCTCGCCATCAACCGTTTGGCTGGTTTGTGACTGGAGAGCAGAAAGCCGCGGCAGTCGATGTGCGAAGCGATGCGATAATCGACCGGATCTTCTTTGAAGCGTCTTCTTTTGTCTCGTAACGTTTACAGTGATTCTGGCCTTCGGTTGAACTCCGACGCAAACGGCTGCTGATTTTAGCTCGTCTGGTATTATTCCCGGCGAGGAAAACCTCAAAATAGAAACCGAACCGGCAACTCGGTCTCCTCTTTCGCTCCCCTCAGACGACCTCCGCCCGAGCCGTCACCTGTTCGGCACGACGGAGGGGGGAGGGGGGGGGTCGCCTAATCTGACCGCGATGCCCTTTTCCTCCCGTCATTATTGAGTCCCAGACTACCTGTTTCCAATTCCTCCTTTTTATTTAATCCTCGGTCCCTAAATTCCTTAATCCTGACTAATCCTTTCACGCCCAGACAAAAAAAAAAAAGAAGTCTTTTCTGGGCTAGAAAACACGACGCTCATTCTCAGGAAAACTGGAGGGGAGCAGGCGGCGTCCTCGCTCCTCCAAAGCGCCGCCAGAACGAGTCCAGCATTATATAACAGATGGATGGAGGGGGCCAAAATAGCACACAGCGAGATGGCGACTGTAAAGGGGATTAATCAGGAGGGTGGGAAGAAAAAAAAGGACACTTTTAATCATCTCTCAACTTGAAACCTGCTACGTGTTTGACCACCGCCGGAGGCGGGACGCACCGAGGTCGCGCCGACGAACGTGGTCCGAGGAGGAGAGGCTCGCGGAGCCATCCGGGGGTCTTTCTCGGCTGCCGCTAAGCCGAGAGACACGTTTGTGCTTTCATTCAGCTCCGTCCTCGTAGGACGGACGAACAGCGTCTGCGGAGCCCAAATCCCATCCCGCACGCCGCTTTCCCTTCTCCACGCAGCTGTTTGCCGCCTGGCTGACACTGGCCCGCCGCACAGCGCGCCAGACACTAAAGCTAATCCAATCGCGCTCTTCATTTTTCTATTTTTCACCCGCCCGCGGACGCGAAAGGGAACCTCGCGGGCGGAGATGGGCGCGAGAAAAATATCCTTATCCGGCTGCTCAGCGCGGCTTATCGAGCGCTCGGGAGCCGGCGCGGGTTCATCGCTCGCCGTCGCCTCCCAGTTTAGGGTGGGATCACTCCGGAGGAGAGCTGCCGCTCTGGACTCAGCGGGGGGCGGCGGAGACATCACCCGCTCAAAGAGCAGTGGCTGATGAGAGGGGAGGGGTCCTTCTATCATCCGGCATATGTGGGCCGGGATGGGGCTGACGGGTGGGCAAGTGGGGGGGGGGGGCTTTAAGCGCGGAGATACAATTTACAGGGTTTGTCAGAACTGTCACACTATTTTGCAACCAAATCATTGATTCCTGCCGTTAGCGAATGGAGCAGCAGCAGCTCACAGATCAGGGTCGTCCTCCGTCCAAAGGTTGGCAGTTTGACACCCTGTCTCACCCTCTCCATGTCCCGCAGTGTCCTCGGGCGAGACGCTGAACCACGAGACGTCTCCGATGGCGTGCGGGCGCCGGGCAGGATCGCGTGTCCAGCTCGAGACGGTGCCTGTGCCCAGATTTTGTTCCGCCATTTTGTCGTCCAAACTTCACATTTGAATAATTTCTAACTTTAAGTATCTCCGACTGACCTCAGACGCATGTTTTCTGTAAAAGGAGACGATAGGAACGCACAAACTCGACACAGAAAAGTCACGAACCGAGGATCTTCGAGCTTGAACCACGGCGCGGCGCGTGACTCCCTCCCGTCACGGCGAGTCGAGCAAAGTGTCGTTCCTCCTCGTTAAATGTTGCGTTTTCTTGCACACTTCAGCGATGGACTTTGAAACTTTGGGCGAGAATAAACGCGGAGGATTTTTTTTCCACGCCGTCGCTGAATCACCTCGAAATCGATTTGTGTTTCCTGCAGTAAACAGAATATATTGGCACGCTGAGCCGCCGCACGGGGGGGGGGAGCATCGCTGGTTGGAACTTTCTGGAGCTTTTCGGGCGCCCAGCTTCCCTCGGCGGGGTTGGAGCAGGTTATGGTTATGCAAGGTTACACTGCATATCCTCCACATCCCCACACTTCCTCTTCCTGCTTAATGATGTGGAGGAGGACAGCTTTCTTCACAGAGGAGCCGGTCCTGAATTGCCAGACAGATTTCTCAAACTGAGTTTTAGGAGGGGAGGTCAGGAGGAAGGCGACGGTGACGGTTCGGAGTCCTGCGCGCGGACGACGGACGGGCGTCACGACGCAACTGACGACGGCGTCGCGACGCCTAAAAAAAATAAGGAAAAACAAATGATCCCTCTTTGCTTGATGTTTGTCCACTGCATGGCAGGAGTTGTGCTGTTGACATCGTGAAGTTTGGGAGTTAAAAATAGCAGCGTGCAGCCGATCGAGCAGCGGAGAGAAAACAAAATGCGCAACGAAAACACACCCGGCCGGCGGGAGTCCGACACGGCGCGTCCACATCCTGTGACTCACACGGCGGCCGAGGAAGGTGCTAATAAAGCTTCCGCTCATCGTGCTGCGTTCAGTTGCTCCGTTACGCAGCCAGCTGAACGCGTGTTTTATTGGACGACTGCGGCGGCGGCTGCTGCCGCTGCTTTGAGTGACGGTAACGAGGGAAACGCTCTTCCTTCTGATAAGCAAGCAATTAGGAGATAATGCAGACACATCGACTAAATTACACATTTATGCTGGTAATTTGCCAAGAAAGCACTTATGGAATTAATACCGAGTGAACTTATGTTCGTTTTTTAATAAACAAAACGAAGACAGAGATTTCTTTTTCTCGCCTATTTATGGAACATCGAAGGTTTTCGTAGTACAACGTGCAAAAAATGTCATTCGGTGACTTTTATTTATGTATTTCTACGTGCAAAAGTGCAGCCCAGAATTAATAAAAAGTAAAAGTACCTCAATATACTTTTTCAGTACGCTTTCTTCCTCTGATTAAAACTCAAGGTTTCCTTTTTTCTCCCAAATAAATTTAGCAAATTAAGTTTTTTAGGATTTCTTGAGGGCACAATTAAATGATGAGGTCTTAAAGTGCGTTTCTCATCTTGCATTATTCATGAGACTTTGACCACTGGACCGTTGGTGCCCCCCCCACCCCCACCCCCACCCACCTCAAATGACTGACGCCGAGTTATGAGGATGAAGTGGACACACTGTGTGTGTTCTGCGGCTCCATAACTCACCAGAAACTCTTTCTGTCATCACTCTCCTCTTTGTATCTTTTTCTCTCTCTCTCTCTCTCTCTCTCTCTCTCTCGCTCGTCTCGAAGGAGATTTATAAAGCGTCGGGTTGGGCGTTATTTTTTTCTCTTTTTTTTCTCCTTGCTCGGGTTGAAACTTATTCATAAATCAATTGGAGCGGATCCGTCCGAGCGAAAAAAGGTTTGCAAGGGAGTGACTGTAGAGAGTGAAACATCACTCTGAACGTCTCAATCGCTGCAATGTGTGACGTGCTCCTGCATGCAGGTGAGAATCGGCCCCAAAAGAGCAGTTCAAGCCTTGAAACCTTAATGTGAGTGATTTTCCTTTAAAATACTGCAAATAATTCACGCAGCTTCGTTTTTCGTCGATGTTCGAAGCGCTGCTCCTTGAAACGCAGACCAAAGGAGACAAAGGAAGCGAGAGCTGATGAGGCTTTTGAAGTTTCGCGGGTCGAACCGCGATACGGAGCGTGAAGCGTGAACCGAGGCGCGAACGCACGCACGCCCGCCCGCCCGCCCGCGTCCCTGTCAAAGGGGGGAGAGGAGTGGCTGCATTAAGTGCTTTATTTACTCGTTTTTAGCCACGCTTTACTGTGCCCACCCCTCGCAGGCTGGCCCTCCAGAGGCCGCCATTAATTCAGCACAGCCCTCTCAAGGCTTCATCAATGCTAATCAGAGCTAAACATAACATTAGCTGCACTTCAGCAGCTGCTTTGAAAACGGCCAGACCGCGCCGCATATACATGCGTGGCTGGGGGGGATGTTTGTTTGTATAAAAATGTGTGTTGTGGAGGATGTTTTGATGATGAAGTTGGAGCGTCGGGGAGCAGACGGCGGCATCCTGCGCAGCTCCCGACTTGACGCGACACTACGCGATGCGGTGGGTTTATTTTGCCACGAAAATCATGAATGATGAAGCGATTTAGGAGCAGAAAGTTTTAAAAAGGTCAACAGCAGCAGCAGCGCTTCACATCCATTATGGATCGTCTGTTATAGTCTGAAACTGGATGCAGCAAAATCCGAAGAAAACGTTCAAGATTTCAGAGTAAAAGCGAGTCCACTGCTAACAACTCAACATTTAAGTGGGAAAATTGTTGGCTCGGCATTCCCAAACTTGTGATCGGGTAATAAAGACTGGACGGCTCTGAAGGTGTTAATTCTGTGCAGAAAAGCTGCGACTTTTAAAATCGTGGAGAAAACCTGAGACACTCCTTTTATTTTGAAGGCTCGGATGGGGTGCCGCAGGCCTTCTAGGATACAATCCAGTGGGGAAACAACTCGGGAACTGGCCGAGTTAGCATTCACACGCCGCCGTGGCCGCGAGAGCCGCCCTCACCTGCAGCGTGGGGCTCCTGTCGAAGTTGTAGGCGCTGGGCCGACCCTCCAGGGTGGAGAAGGCCACGTTGCCGCCGGTGAGGGGCGAGATATCGCTGAACTCGTCCGTGCACAGGGCTATCCGCTCATCATCGCCCGGGCGGATGTAACCTTTCACATCCTTCCCATAGGTCTTGGCGCAGGAGGCGCTGTAATACTGGTACGGCAGCCAGGGCCCATCCTGCCGCGTGCGCTTGTAGATGGCGAAGCTTTCGGGACGACTGGTGTAGAATTTCAATCGTATGTAGGATATCACGAAGGCTTTCCCTGCGGACAACAGATATGATTAGCCGTGAATGGAATCATTAGAAGAATTAGTATTAAAACCAGATCCGGCGCCGTCATACTGCGAGATTACAGCTGTTATATAAGAGATAAATACTGCAGGGTGATAGTGTAGGACCCAAGAGCAGGGAGGGAGAAAACACAGACATAATTGCATTAGTGAAAGAAAGGAAACAATGAGGGGATAGACTTAATTTCCTGTGCTTCTGTGCAGGGTAAATGAATGTCATTCCTGCAGGAGTACAAGAATACCCAAGATTACTTTTTCAATATCCAGATCATAATAAGCCCCACCAGTGAAACGCGGGTCAAAGGGAGAGCGGCTTAAGAAAAAAAAGTTGGGAAAATGAGAAGTGCGCTCAGACTCCCGGCTGACGAGCGTCCGCGGCGGCGTCACAGTCCGGCGCCGCGCTCAAGGTGCGGCGGCGAGGCGGCGAATCTCATCGGCCGAGGCGCCATTGATCAAACGAAGCACTAATGAGTGCCGCGAGAGGTGGAGTACGCCACGGAATGGAACACATTGATTGACGGATATATATCGAAAAGGAGGGGTTCCATGGGGGGGGGTATCGATATGTTCTGAGGCGGGGGGGCGGAGGAAGGACTCGCCGTGGATTCGCATTCCCCTCCCGAGTCGGCCTCAATTTGTGTAAGCGCGTTTCAGAGAACAATCTTTACATCTGGGGGATCCAGGAGTAATGCGGAGACACAAATAGACTTCCATCGGGGATCGTGTCGGAAGGATTTAGCGGATCTCCCCAAATCGCCCCCGTAATTGGTTCAATTGTGACTGAAAGGAGGGAATGTTTCTTTGAAAGGCTCGGAAAACTCTCGCCTTAATCACACTGTAATCACAGCGAAGCCCCGAGAGGTGATTCTTTCTCCCGGCTGATATTTGTCATTTGGTTGCGGGATTTTTTTAAAATATACTTTAATTCCTCTTTTGGTCGTGCCAAAAAGCAACTTTGGGACTTGTAATGTTTCAGAAGTTCTTTGTGAGCTGCCAACAAATGACTACTTTTCTCTACTGTCTCCCGATGACATTTCCAAGTCATTTTTCTGGTTCAACTTGATGATTTTAGTTTTAACTTAGTGAAATAAAAATGAGGAAAGTGTCATTATTTGCGAGCAGCACAGCGAGAGGATCTGTTTTAACAAGGATTCTCCCTTCAACGGTCTTCCTCCGTGGCTAAATGACAGCTGAAGTCCATTGATTAAAGTTTTCGCCGCGCTCCTTATTTGCGCCGGTCGGTGGGCCGACAGCTTCCTGAATCCCAACGCAAACAGAGGATCGATAGCTCCTTTTTTTGGCGCCTTCGCTCGCCGTTGTTTACACGCCGGACGCCGATCGAACGATAAAGCCGGGCGAGGCCTGGCGAGGACGAGCACGCGCTCAGAAATCCAACACGCAACGGCACAGACGCAAGCCGGAGTCCTATTGGAGGAACGTGCGGAAAGGTCTCTTCACGGGCTTCTTCAGCGCACTCCTGGGTGTTTTTCCCTCCATCATTAGATACTAAGTCTCAGCTGCAGCGCACATTCATAGAGCGATTGCATCGGCGAGTGCAGCTATAATGACATCTGTTGCCTCCTCGCTGCCAAGGCAGAACGCGGCGTCTTCGTCTCTTGTCTCGGCAGAAAAACCTCTAATGGTATCTCTTCTTTAGGAGCCTCCACATCGTTTTGGGTTTCATTTGCTCCCCGCATGAGGTGAGCTCAGCACAGCTGGGACGAAGGCAGACGGAAACATAAAAGATCCAGAAGATGAAGCATTCGCTGGATGTCCCCCGTGAAGAAAATGAAGACTAATTGCCGAGGAGATTTGGATTTTTATTTTTTCAGGCCTCGCTGCTCAATGATCCGTGTTGCGTCCTCGTTTTATACGGTCGCAGCAGTGTGTGTTCATTAGCTTATGTGGGCACAGCAGAGTGGAGGGGGGGGTGGAGTTCTCCCCCCCCCCCACGCTATGTGTGTCAATAAGGCGGGGAGGAGGCTCCAAATGCGCGGCACAAAGCGGGCCAGAACGGTCCGGGTGCTTCATCCCGCAAAGCAGAAAACAAACCGCCGTGCTGGTGGGCAGCCAGCGAGGATCTGGATCAACACGCGGAGCGACAAACGGCGCTGAACGGGAACAAGATGTGAGTAAACAGAGGAGGAGTCAGAGAAGCCGGCTGGTCGAAGCTGCTTTTTTTCCCCCAGCGTTTCCACGCCACTCTCGTCCATTCTGGGACGCAATCGACGCGACGAGAAGCCGGGAAGCCGACTGCTCGGTGAAACGAGGAGTTCGTTTTACCTCGCTGACAGAGCTTTCAAATTTATGCCACTTCCTGTCTTGAACAAGCATTTGTGCCTTCGCCAATCAGACGCTTGCAGTCTTTCAACCTCCCATCCTTGAGTTCAGCTCAGCTTGCTTGGAACTTCCAAGGTACTGAAAAAGTTCACGATCTGATGGGAAACCCTAAAAATTTAGTAGGAATTAAATTAAAGCTGAGCAGGAAAGTGTTGCTACGGTTCCTCCTTTCACCGGCAAGCGCAACAGATCCTTGTTTTCCGATCAGAGAGCAAATTCAGGCCATCATTAAAAAGCGGAATAAAAGCATTGATTTGTATGAAAATGAATCCCTGCAGTAAAACAGCTACTTCCTGATGAGGCCATTGTGCCGGGGCGCCGCTGTCTTTGCACCCTGGCTGAGTGGGTACTAAAAAAGTGTCTCTTGGTCGGTACTTTCACCTAATGAGAAAACCCTTAAAACCCAGTAAAAGCCAAATGGAGTCGACGATAAAGAAGCCCAATTGCGCGCGTGTTTCGTAAGCCAGGCGGCTAAATCGGGCATTTTTGGCGAACATGCAACAAACAGGTTCCCTGCGATTTGATCGCAGGATCCAGTCCCGAACTGTAGAATCGATCGGCACAGATGTGCGGTTCTGCTTTGAGTCAACCTTCACAAACAGAAACCCTGCAAAAAAACGGCCCCAGACGACTTCACACGGCTGATCTCCAATCTCGGGAGCGGCGCCGGAGCCGTGCGCGCCTCGCACCGCGCGCCGGTGAAATGACTAATCTGACACCGGCTTCTTAGAGACGGGGCTGAGCGCTGCAGAAGCGGCGTCTGACCTGCACTGAGTCATGCGCGTCGAAAAAACCGCTGCAGCTGCTCTCGCCTCTCCCAGACTGAGACTAAACTCAGTGGGAGCGCGGCGGACTCTTACCAGCCTGTTTACTCCACTGTTTATTCAACAAGCTGAGATTCTTCAGCAAACAAACGGATGAGCGGACTCATCTCCTAATCGTGCTACATCTCGACACGTTCGCGTCTCTTCTACGCGCGCTCTTACGGACCATCATGCCTGACATGTGGGCCGATAATCCCACTGCGTTCTGCCCACTGTGGCAGACTTCTATCATTGTTTTACATCCGAGACAGGATGTTGCCTTTTTTTTTTGACGCCGCGGAATGAGAACCAGCTGCAGACATCAATGTGTGCACTTCGAAGTGTTTGTGTGTGTGTGTGTGTGTGTGCGTCTTTGTGGGAAAAACCTGACCCCAATTCCTCGCCAGCAAACCACCCTGCATTTTCTCCTCTTTTTCTTCCCCCACCACTTCTTCCTCATTATGTTTTGTTTACTCCCCTTGAAGCAGCCCCCCCCCCCATCCCCTCACCCCCCCCCCCCCACACCCACCCTCGTTTTCTTTCAACCCTTCCACCGGCCCACTCTGACCTGGCTGCAATGTGTGTCCCCACATCCTACCGCCTGTGTTTATCATCCCCGCATTTGCCTGTATTCCCTTCAGAGGGAGCTTGTTTTGTTTGGAGAGCCAAAAGGAAAACATGAACGTCGCCGGCGCCCCCCCACCAGCAACCCAGATGGATCACAGAGCTCTCGCGACGGGCTGAAACGCTGCCACACGTACAACGTTCGAACGCCGCGTAACGTTAATCGGCACACAGTCGAGAAAAGGCGGCTCAGATGGAGACATCAGAGTCGCTGGGAATAGAAAAATCCAAGTTTTGTAGGTGGTGCTCCGAGAGCAAAGGTCACATTAGTCCGAGGGAGACAAGCTGGTGGGTGTTGGGATCGTCTGAAGAATAACAAACCCCGCGGACAGAAAATACCTCTGCAGCAGCAGCGGCGGCGGCGGCGGCGGCAGCAGCGCTGCCGCCTTGTTCTAGAAAAAGACTTAGCCCGAGAATATAAACAACAAACCCTGCAAAACACAGCCAGACATCTGCTAGCTATTGGAAATCAATGGGCTCTGTTTGACGGAGGCACTTCCTGCTTTGGGAGCACGTGACTCAGGCGGTCAGAGCGCCGGCAGTTCCAGCCTCTGTCGTCAGCGTGTTGCTGCCTTTTGTTCTTCTAATTTAAAGCTTTGTGACGAGGAGTTCCCTCCCTCTCTGTGTGCAGGGGAGGCAGAGCAGATGTACAGAGAAAATATCAAACGTCTCTTCCTGACCACCTTGAAATCACGAAGTACTTTCAGAGTCTATCTGGACAATATTTAGTTTCTAGCTCCAAAAAACCCAAATGATGTTGTGTTGCAAACATTGTCACACTTTAATAAGGTGGAAGAATCTATTTCAGTGTTTCTGACACTGCCGTCCAAATGAAAGCACAGACAATGCTGCAGTTTACATGCCAGGCCTGAAGAGGCGCTGCAACGTGCCACCAAAACCGTGAAGAAGATTCGAGTAAATCCACCTCAAAAAGCCATTTTCAGACTTTTTCGCTTCACTGTAGCATGTGAAATTGAACCAGCTGCTAATGCAAGATAAAATCCGACTATTATATCGCGACTTGTACGATAAACACTCAAAGTTTTCAGCAGTAATGAAGTCGGACCTTTAGAAACAAGCCGTAAACCCTGAGCAGTGCAGCATTGTGCATTCACTCTATACTGTCAACAAATGTGATGGTGTCAGTACGTTTAACACCCACCCGCTCGTCGCCTCCACCCCACCCACACGGTGCGACCCTGCGATCACAACCGTCGCCCTCAGCTGTGGTGGGTGTTTCTGTTGTTGCGAGTTTGTTGTCTGTAGCTACGACCCGCTAATCACGATGTAATCTCAGTAAAGTTACCGCTAACCTCATCGCGAGCAGCCTGACAGTTGATTCCCATCACAGAGGTGAGTAAGCTGGAAGAGAAATTAGGTTGGGCTCCCTGGGAGACGCTGTTAAAGCGCGGTATTTAAAAGAGACTAAATTAAATGCATTAAATCTCGTTTTTTACGGGAAAAAAAAGTTGTAATTAAAATGGAGTCAGCAATAAAGGGGGGTCCAGAGCAATATTCATCGGGTTTGCCTGAAGTTCCTGTGTGAACAGCCGTGTTCATGGGAGACCTCGGCGGACCGACGCAGGAGCGGCGCTCAGCAAATAAATGGACGCCGGAAAGGTAATTGCGTAGAAAGATTTGTATTAATGCTCTGTAACATTAATCGGCGCGGTTTAATTCAGTTATAGTGACAAATGTGGTGGGTTACTTATTTCAGCAGTTTTGCACAGCATGGTAATGGGATAATGATGGTAATGGCCCAAGCTGGTCTCATAAAAGAGGGGTTTTTTGAAGGGAGAAATGTCGGAAATTGCAAATGTGTGCGCGGTCGCACAAAAAAGTGTGTCAAATGCTTCCACATATGAGGGAGGTGTTCCTAAACTTTTTATTACTTATCATCAGACAAGAAAAAAAATGATTATGAAAGCGGTGCAGGATTATAAAAGCGCCTTAAATAAGCTTTTTTTTTTTAAATGTAATTATTGAAAATGTGTTTTTTTTAATACTACTGATCAAATTTCTGACGTTAATATGAGCTCCTCTCATCAACGTCAGAAGCTTGGTCGAGTCCTTGGTTTGATTTGAACCGCCTCTGCCAAAAGTTGTTGATTATCTCGATGTTTCTGCTGCATTTTTATGATCTGCGACTGAAGAGACGCATCCGATAGGTATCGGGCCGCATTTCAAATATTCCGTGGACTGAATTTTGCTTTGAGTGCACATCCCAGATATTTTCCTCCAGAAGTTCCCTGCAAACTTTCATCAAAGTAAAAAGAGGAAATTAACATAATTTCAAGTGACAGCGCACTTGCTGACCAAGTCCCGGGCTATGCAAAAATGACTCTGGCTGGGGGTTAATGAAATTTACCTCCCCTGAAAAAGTAAGTTTGCCTTTTGAATTCCAAATGCATGTTATGTAAATGCTCGGCTAACTTCGGCTGCTGCTCCCTCCCTTATCGCCGACTTATTACCGTCATACTCGCCGGCTTTCCTGGAAGTTTTAAGCTGCTTATTGCTGTGATTTTCTTTTGAAAAAACGTATCTGTAGGCTTTTTATTTACACTCAGTTTCAGCGTACGTTTCCTGAAGCAGAAACACCAACGGGACCTGTGGCAGAAGCTGAAGTCCTAACGGCACCAGTCGAATTGTGGGAACAGGCTGGAGAAGTTACATAACGGCTGAGCAGCAGCAACAGTCAAAACTGGAGGGGAAATACTTCTCTGAGTGACCAAAAAACACAAGTACCAAAATATTACACAAGTACTGACAGTAATTATCTATATGACTTCAAAATAACCTGGTTAAATCCTCAGTAACCTGCTTCTCAGTAGTTCAAAAATACGACTGCAGAGCTGCTCGCTGTGCAACCGTTAACTTTAGCATTAGCAGAAGCTAATGTTTTG
>JASSRZ010000083.1:13662143-13679811 GCA_032164315.1 Malacoctenus gilli | reverse complement strand
AAGGAGCGCGGACCCGGTGGACGCATCCTTGATCTATCATGAATTCCCGCAGAATACTGAACGTTTCAGTATTTAATGGGCGCCGAACGAAGACGCAACCGATCGCTCGTCGGCGCAGGTACGGAGGTTTGGAAGCCGATGGTCACTTTTCACGAAACGACACACGGTCGCTTCCGGTCGCGTCTGTTCTGATCGTTTCCTCCTCGTCCGCGACGCTCGTCAGCGCTTTGACCTCGTCCTGCTTTCCGGTGTTTTTATCCGGCGGCTCCGCGCAACGCTGCAGTCTCCCACTTTGCCCTCCCACTTTCTGCACTCCTATTCCCCGTGCAGCTTCCCTCTGATTCTGCTCTCCCACTCTCTCAATGCCACAGATCCTTTCGCCCGCACCTGCCACCTACCCCTTTCATGCTGCAGATTGGTGCAGCTGGCTGTCACGATGTGAGGCTTGTTGCGCCGACAGTAGCAGGTATGGCCTCCTTTTTATGATGACACAATGTCGTAGCGATGAGTTACGCTTTCAAACAGTGATTTGATGTCACAGCTGTCAGCGCTTCACTTAGCGATGCAGGAGGCGGCTGCCGTGTCCCTGCAGGGAATACGTTATCTGACAAACTAATGAGCGCCGCACAACCGCCACATCGTCGCAAAATTTCCCTGCCATCACACACCTTTATGAAAGTCCTTTCCAGGCTGACAAAACTGTAATGCGTTTATGTATAGCAATTTCGTTGATCGCGCGCGACGTTTTGGTCGCCGCGCACGCATCTCAAATCTTGGCGTGCGTGCGACACGCGGGTGAATCTTAAAGCCCCTCCCCCGCCCCCCCCGGTGCAGTGAAATTACTCCACTGCAGCAAGACTTTGTAGCAATACTGCAAAGTATTTCCACATGCTGTTATACAAACATGATGATGACCGAAACAAAAGGTCCGTCTCCTCCATTCCCCACAATCCTCCATAAATTCCACTAACAAGCCCGTCACTTTGCCGATCCTATTAGCCGACTGTGATGTTTTGGTAAAACAACAATCGAATAAAGGGTCCGCAGCCTCTCTAAGAGGCTGTTTGGAGGGCCGCCGAGGCGGGTAAAGGCACATAAAGTAGGAATATTTATTATGCTTATCGACTATAATCGGAAATTAAAAACATGGCCACCAGGGGGGGACGTAAATAATTCAGGATTTAAGAGTTTTACGCTCACGATCTTTGCAATGCAGGAACATTTTATGGCGCTCTCTCTGTCGTGTGGTGCGGACGGATCCGTCGCCGTCGCCCTAAACGCTCCCCATTGGCTCCGTCGCCGACACTCCACCGGGAGAAGGATCTTTTCATGTCCGTGCGCAGTGTCCTGTTTTGTTTATCGCCGCTGGTCCTTCTGAAATGTTTCATTCCAGGTTTTATCAGCTGATTAAACTTTCCCTCATCCGCTAATAACAGTATCAAGGGGGCTCGTTGGAGAACTTCAAGCGCGCTGTGATTATTTTGCGCGTTTTTGTTCTTTTCTTTCCGGAAAGCGACAGCATGCATGCATGCAACAGGGACTCCAGTCTGTGCGTCTGATGTTTGGCTTATGGTGGACGCAAAAACAAAGACGTGAACCTGTTCTGATGATCATTTGAAGCCTTCAGCGTTTCATAGTTTGGTTTCATTTCGACTTTCGACACTTGCAGTAAGATTGTTCCTTTCATTAATATTTGTGGCCTCGCTTACATCCAAAACCTCCAGAAGTGTTTTGTGAAGCGTCCCAGATTAAAGTCAGAAGGGGATTTGTTTGCCAAGCTCCTGTTTTTATTTCTTTGTGATGAAAACTCAATAAAATGTGGTGACTTTTGTCCCGGCGAGAGGATTTCTGAGGAATTTCTAACTCCAAGGGCTCATTTAGCTTCTTTTGGAGCCATTAGCCTTAAGGTGGGAGACCTCAGAGTTCAATCTGACCGCCGATTGGACCTTTCCTGTGTCAGGTCTCCATGTTCTCCCTGGGCCATCGTAGATCTTCCTGCTTTTTCTCACAGCACAGAAGACGGAGTCTAATTGGTCTCTCTGGATCGACTGTCGGCATCGACGCAAGTCTGCCTGATTAACTGACCGCCTGTGATGGACCGGAGTGGATGAGGCCTCGACGGCGGCTGGACGGCGAGTCGGGAGGTTCTCCTGCCTTCCCCCAATCAGGACAGTGAACGCCTCGTGGCTGCGTTCAATAACACATTCAGATTATTGGTGCCGTGTCGAGGTGGGGGGGGGGGTTGGGATTAGGTCAAGCAGATTTTGTTCATCCAAACTTCCCACTTCCCCGCAGATCGGACGGCGGCTTCACGACCGTTTCGAGGAGAAAAACTGGAACATTTCAGAGCGCTACACTTCGCCGCGGCGCGCCGCCTTGGAAACGCTCGCAGAATAATCACTAAAGCTCCATCTACTAATCAACGATTGGAAAGTAATCACAAAAAAATCATGTTTTTGGCACGGAAAGTGAGGGCTGCCGCTGTTATAGGGAAGCTTGGCAGCCTTCGCTGAGTCGCAGTCATCTGTCATGTTCAGTCTCAAGCAAATAATAAAAAAACATGTAGTTCATTTGGATTTCATTTCATACACAGAAATCAGACAAAAAACATTTTTCTTGTGGGTCGCTGCGCCGAGTGCGACACGGGAATGCTTTCAAGCTGTCACACCGAAAAGTCTTTTTCTTCCGCTTTTTATGAAATTGTGTCATGCGAAACAGGGCCGCCTCCGAGCCGGGCGCGCATGTGAGGGCGGCGCCGAAGGAGGGCTTAAAAAAACGAACCTGGAAGCTATTTAAAGGAACGCAACTGCATCTTTCAACTCCGGCGGTACAAGCGCGAGTAGGACTCGGAGCGGTGACGCGCCGGATGACGGGATTCCGAGCGGCCGACTGAGTGCAAGTCAGGAATAGACACGGTGTCACAATCTGGGAAAAGTTGTTCCGGATGAGTCACGAGGAGGCAGGAAAGGTCACGACTGTCTCGCTCTACACCCAAAGCAGGTTGATCATTGCACGCATCAGTCGCGACGAAGTTGAAGATTCAAGGATCATTGGTGGTCATTCCCAACTCGAGGGTGGGTGGGAAAGCCAGACTGTCAGGAACCTTCCGAACGCTTCCTGCTGTTTTGGAAGAAGTTTGAGGTTTGACCATTTGACACGTCGCTCTGACCAGGTTTATGAATCAATTCGTCAACTTGGGAGATTTTCACATGATGAAATAAACATCCACTTTTTGTCGAGTATTTTCTGGCTCGTAACGAGATATTCGAATCACGATGCGTCATGGCTACTTTTCTCTTAACACCGGCACTATTTCTTTACGTCTGAAGCAGCTCACATGACACGGAGCGAAGGCCGACGCCGCTCTAGACGGGTCCTATTACTGTATATCAAAATAAATGTACTTCCTTGTAGAAAAATACCTGCAGGTAAAAAGGTGAAGGACGGACTGAACCAAAATAAACACAGAAGCGGTTCAGAAGAATTCCGATGAGTCTGAACCGGCGCAGATTGTTGAAAACCATTAACTGGACTGAAAATACCTGAAGATTATTATTCAATTGAAGTCCGCTGGTGCTTCACATTTTGTATTTCTCAATGATTCATGTCCTTCTGACTCAAACGCTGCTTGTTTATGACTTGATGTGTTTAATGAGCTCTGTAAAGCTCCCAAGCTCTAATACCCAAACCTCCATTAGTGGTGCGGTGGGCAGAATTTTAAGTCTGGTCACTGGATGCTGCTCGTGCACAGAAAAATACTTCACTTTCTTTCTCGAGTTCTGGGTTTTCATATCGCAAAAACATTGAAAAACCCTTCAGGACCACTCGTGATTTTTCTAGAGCTTCTACTGGTTACGACGAGCGCAGTTTCAAGAGGAATCGAGACGCTAAATTCCAGTTGCTACTGTGTCTTGGATCTTCAATCTTATTTATTTTACAAATGAGAGGCAAAAGATTCATTTTTATTTTGGTTTACATTGTTGACTCTGAATTCGGGGGGCCAGGACCCCCGCTGGAGGTTCCACAACTCACAGGAGGGCCTCAGTATTTGCCTGCTTTAAAGTTGTTCAAATCATATTTGCACGACAACAATAAGACACCTTTTGGAGTTTCATCCAAACCTTTGAGGCTGTCGTGTGCTTTTATTTTGAAAGCTCCTTTATTTTTAAAGGCAGCGTTTGGCTTCGCTCTAAACTGGAGAATGGAGACAGGGGGGGTCCACAGTTTTATTTAGGTAAACATTAAAGGGGCTTTTTTGGTGTTTCTTTGTTTCCGCATAGTTGAGATCGGCTCTTTATTTTCTACCCAAACATTTTGGATTTGACTGACAGGAGAACGTATTTTTCTTTACGATCTGTCCACCAAACTTATAGAGACCAACAGTGTTTTATTCATAACATCCGTGGGTGTAGTAATTAGTTGACTGTTGATTAAAAGGGGGCTTTGGAGAGACAGAGGAGATCTGGCAATTACCCAGCATATTAATCCAGTTCAGTGGCTCCATTAGAATGCTCCACGCACTCTGGCTTCAAGTTTCACATTTAAATTTGACTCTGAAATTTTCTACACCGCAATTTGCACTTTTAATTTGCTCCTCCCATAATTGGACATCGCTGCTTTGTGCTCCAGTTGGTTCGTAAGTGGAACCGATGTTCTGCCCTCCCATTTGTGCGACTGACGAAAGCGCCCCAAAGGTTTGTGAAACGGAGAGCAAGCAAACAACTGATTCTTTAATTTCCTCCCCTCCCGCCGCCGCCACCGCCGCCACCGCCACCGCCGCCCTTGGAAGTCGTCTGCCGGGGAGGTGATAAAGGGGGGGGGAGGGAGTCGAGTGGCCGGGTGGCAATCGCTTGCTGGAGCCGGAATATTTAGTGCCTGCTGCTGCTTCGCTTCTTTAAAATAATCCAATAAGTTACATCTTCATCAAAAAGCGGACAGGAAATCGGGCCCTGATGTCGATTATACACCAGTGGTTTCAAGGTTTCACGCCACACGGGCAAAAAAATGTGCAGCGCATTTGGATTTAGTTGCAAAGTTTAGACGTTATACAAGGATACTTGTAGTTTTGGAGTTCAAGCAAACTCTGAGAAAGTTTTCTTTTTTCTGTACAGCGAAGGTCAAAAATTCAAGAATAAAAATGTACTTTTTCACTGTTTGAAGTCTATCTGTGCTGAGGCTTCATGCCCCCCAAACACGCATGCAAAGGGTTAATTAGTGAGCCACAAGCAACTCATATAAAGCGGTGTAGAAAGACGGGTGTTGGGTACGAGGTGCCGTCTTCAAAGAGGATGGATTACAGAAGACATGTCGCCGTACGTTCAAAGACGGAAGATCTTTATCTTCGGTATCTAAGTTGTTCTATTGATCAATACAGTTCTTGGTCCCGTTTTTATCACTGGTACCTTTTTAAATAGTACATATAAAACCAGAGTCTGTTCAAAAAGGGTAAATTGTTGCCTCTAATAAAGGTGTTTCTAAAGAAACCACCAAGGGAAATAAAACGCTGCTTGGTTTGGTCACAGTCTGTACCACGCAGACATCTTATTAGTAACACGTAAGTCATTAGATCGTAACGTGTGTAATGAGGCCTGAGTGTGGGAAAAAAATAGTTTGGACACCGATAGTGCAGAAAAAAGCGAAGGTTCGAAGAAAGAAAATTAAATTCTGGGTGTTTTTCTTACAGCTGCAGACGATTTATTTAGATGCATGGAAGCAATCCGCTGTTAATCTGCCAAACAGGCTTCCGATACAACAATGTAAAAGTGCAACAAATATCAAAGAGTTATATTTCCTAATAATGCAACACTCCTGCAATTCACCGGTCCTGCCCGCAGCTCTTCCTCTGTCGAATCACACCGCAATATTGAGATATAAAAAAATGAGAGCTCGTTGGCGCTTCTGATATTGATTCGCGATGCGCGGGGGAACAGAAGCCCGGACAGTGAGACGTCCCGTCGCGTGGCTGTAGACTCGCATTAGGCGAGCTTCCCCGGGAATATAAAAGCAATATGTCGCCGGATTTCCCAGGAGGACGCGCGAAAACACATGAAACTGATTATCGTCCAGTCCCGCACCTCTAACTAATGGAGCGTGTCAGTGGTGACAGATAAACATGATTCATTCATGCTTAAAAGCTCGGCCCAGGGCTCTTTCTGAAGCCTTCGATAAATCACGCATCGCGCATTTTGGCCATTTTTCCCCTCCTTTCTACCTTTGTCTGTTTGTCCTATAAAACTACTCATCATTCACATAATTTCCTTCACTCCAGGTTGCTCCTTTTCCTCCGCCCCCCCTCCCCCCCACATGCATTATTTACACATACACTTAGGCCCACACGTGCACGCACGGAGGCCAGGTCGTGAATTTAACGGCCATTGCACTGCAGATGAATGAAATCCGGGAATGTGGGTGTTTATGTTCAATCTTTGCAAATTTGACCCCGGCGGGACGTGACTGGTTCATCATTACTTCCGTTTTCTGCCCTTTCTCCGCCCCGTTTCTCGCAAATTTATACACAGGAGCGTGCACGCATGTCCCCCGCGCCCCCCCCCTCCCGCCGCTCACGTGCACGGGCGCTCCTTAAGGCTAACCGTTTCTGCTTAATGGAGTTGGTGATATATCCATTGGGCGCGTTGCTCGTTTAAAAGTCAGTGGAGGGAGGAGAGAGGAGGCAGGTTGGGTGGGAGGTGTGGGGGAGGCGAGGCGGGGTGGGTGGGGGGGTGTTGAGAGGCTGGAGGCTACAGAGAGAGCTGCAACGCGAGGCGACAGGACATATGGATGGAGCAGGAAAGGTGTCGGGAGTGCGAGCGCAAATGACAACATTAATCCTCGATCAGGGCTATCACTGGAGGTGGTGGTGGGTGGTGGTGGTGGTGTTGGGGGGGTGTATGTGTAAACAAGGCCACCGAGGTGCCCTGAATAATGCGAGGATCTCGGCGGGCCTTTCTGGGTGGAAGCTGTTTTTCCAGAATTTTATTTTGCGTTATGATGACAAAAGTCACATAAAGAAAAACGCCATAAAAAGTGCGAGGAGAGCAGAGCTGCGCCTGGAAAGGGCTAAATCCCAACAGCCAGTCTTCCCCCCCCCTCCCTCCCCCACGTCACAGTGAGGGTCTGACTTCTGAGCTCGACCGGCTAAGAGGACTGGACCTTTGAAGCACAAGTGTGAGCGCCAAAACGACCTAAAACGTGTCATTTGTATCCAAGAAGTGGGACTTAATGATCGTCTCCGAGTACGAAGCGAGGAATTATCACCACCCGGCATTAGTTTTAATGTCCGGGCCATTGTTATTCCTTTTCATATGCTGATACGCACCCTGTGATTCCTATAGGCCCGGTTCATAATGGCATTATAGTGGCGGTCATTTGTCAGCTAATGGTTTTCCTTATTGACCTCTCCCGGGCTTATCTCAGTGTGGCGGCTGTGATCGCTCGGCGGGCGGCGAGCGAGGGTGTCCACGCGCCAATTTTCCTCTCTTCCTCGGATGACTGCCGCATTCCTCCCGTTCCCTCCCTTTGAAGTTTTATCCCACACAGTTGACCTGTCAGGATTGGGAGGCATGAGGGAATGTGTGTGTGTGTGTGTGCAGCTGTGTCACGCTGCATGTTGTTGTCTTACGGGTGTGTTCAAAGCGCCCTCTGTGTGTGTGTGTGATGAATAGCTTGAAGGTGATTATCATGCAGATGTTCCTGCGTGCTGGTGTAATTACACTACACGTGTCTGCTCTTTCTTTCGGCGTTCCGGCTAATGTGTGTGTTCATGGGAATGTGCGACGGGGTGCTTGATGGGCTTCCGTTTACAGTTCGCGGCGACCGCGAATCTTTTCTGTTCGACTGGAGTTTGGCTGCGTTTCTCCTCGTGACCAGTCGGTGCCTCCCAGCGTTTATCCGGGCGTACTCGCGTATCGTCGCAGCTTTATAAGTTACTCCAAACTACATTTATCGTCAGGCTCGAACATGAAACACGCACAGCAAAGCCGCAATGCAGATATTGGTCCCAGTTTTAATACTTTACGTGTTTGCGGGCTTTTTTTAGACGCTCCCCTCTCGCCTGTGAGTTTATTATGATGAAGGATTCTCCTCAGGTCACATGGTCGCAGTTAAATTAAAGAATCCAAGCAAAACATTGGCCCTGCGTCGGTTCTCTGCTGTACGTTCGACCCTGTTACTTGTATTCGCTGCGTGTCGCAAAAGAAGCTATTTCTGTGTGGCGGCATGACCATGAGCTCCTTGTTTATGTGACAGCCGAGGTAGAGAAGGTGGTGCATTGATTTATGTAAAGAACTGCATTACCGCATGTCTACTTAACTCCCTTCGGTGACTAATCAATGTGACTATGTGCTCTGGACACATGTGGTGGGCGAAAAGCACACACTCCTGCTACTGGTATCGACTTCTCTCCCAACATCGTGCCGGCTGTTGTGTTTTTTTTCCTTCTCTTTTCTGAGAGAGATTAGGACATTAAGGTAAATGTATGCATCTCTCAATAGGTGGAGTTGATGAGGCAGAAAAAACACGCTGTAAGAAAAACTGACTTCGGTAAATAATTCCTCGTGACAACAAGACGGAAACGTGACTCATACGTTGAAAAGCCTTCAATTTTGCAGCTAAAAAGCAAGCGTCGCACGAAACATCTGCGATTGTGAAGTGTGTTTACGATTGCCGTAATGTGTGTGATAATTGTTCGGCGTGATTGGACTCGTGGCGGTCCTTGATCTCCGCCGCATGCCGTTTGTTCTCGGGGCTCGCGTGTAGGAGAGATCTTGATCTGCGGGAGAGCCCCTGCATAAATAAAGGCTTAACAAGGAATCAACAAGGAGGCACCTTTAACCCGGCGAAGCCGGCTGAAGCTGAATTTACATATGCTCTGTGATGAACTCTGGAATCCATAAACAAGCACAGCTGTCTCACAGAATTAAAATAAACTGCATCAATTAAAGCGGCACTTGCAGGACTGATGTTTATCCAGGTCCTGAAGTTAGACTGAACCGCCGCGCACGAAGCCACAGTATTGTCCAACAATATACAATATACTGTAGAATATATACACATAAAAAAAGTCCAGGAGTTTTCTTTCTTTCTTTCTGTTATTGTTTATGTGAAACAGTGAAAAAAAAAAAACTTTGGTGAAGTGACAAACTTGACCGCCGTCCAGGGGCGAATCGTCAGCGTCTCGTCTTTCTACTCTGCTTCAATTGTTAGTCGGTACAGTTGCGTATGACCTCAACGTCGCCATAGCAACACCACCAAATAACGTTCTGCGCAAACACAATAGTTAAGGACAATGACTCAGTGGTGTACTTGCTGCTTGGTCGTCAGAGTAAAGAGACATTTTCAGGTTGATCGGAAGTTTGGTGACGTCGGATTCTTGTCTTGATTGAACCGCGGAGGAATTGGTCCCAAAAAAAGTACCCGGTACGAATGGTTCATTTGGGAAACACAACATTCTGGTTTCATGTCGCTCGGTCCTTTACATTATTTGTTCTTCCAGCGATGTTGTCTTAACACACAAGAGGTTTGGGACACGTCAGCAGCTCGACGTCCTGCTTGTGTTGGTGGACGTTAAGCGTGAATGAACAAAACGCTTGATTTCAGATCCTGACATTTCACGAATTGCCTCTGAGGCGAATATCGTTTTTTGGTCTTTTCAACCAAACCTGTAGCTCCGTCCTGTGTGTGTGTGTGTGTGTGTGTGTGTATGTGGCCTCGTGCTGTGGGGGTGTCGTGGGTGCTATTAGTCCGTGGAAAGTTGCGCATGAGTGTGTTGTGTAAAAGCACACTTGTGATGATCTAAGCACTTCTGCTCTTTGAATCATTAGGGATGCTGAAGAGTGCCATAGGAGGGGGAAAAAAACGGAGTCATTGTGAACTCAGCTGGAGGACAGCACATGCCTCAGCATATATCAGCCGGCGAGCCAACGCTTTCGCACCCATCTCATTATTATTTCGCCCCTCTGTTCTGATTCCCTGCACCTCATCAGTCTCTTCCTCGCTAATCAGGTTGGATACCCTCAACCTCGCCTTCAAACCGGGACTTAACCTCTGTATGGAAATCACGCGCAGCGTTGTGTACATTTTCTCCGCCCGCTCCGCTCCGGTGCAAACGGAGGACCCTGACCTCCGGAAAAACATCGGCGGCAAACTGCAACCCATTGATTTCTTCCCCCTTCCTCCTTTCTGACGCTTCAAAAGCTTCACGTGTCAATCACAGCGGGCGAACAAGGAAAAAATCCATTGATGTCTGAAGGCGGGGAAAGAAATTGCACAATCAGTGATTCTTGCAGAGCCCAACAAGGCAGAGCTGCCATTATTCTCCAGAGTTGTACAAGCCCCACCCCCAAATCCCTCCGTCCGGGCCTCTCACGCCGCTTTCGAACGTCACTCCCACCGAGTCGGCGCCGCCGTTGTGACTTTGTGCCCCCGTTGGACAGTGTTTCTCCTTGTTTGCCGTCCCGGAGTCGAGGCGAGTCAAGTCAGCTTTATTTATAGGGCCTAGTATCACAAAAAAACACATTTGCCTCTTGAGACTTCACAATCTGTGCTGCACACTCCCCCCCCCCCCATTCTTAGTGCTTCAATTTAGATAAAAGCTGTTTAACGGGGAGAATAATGGAGGAAACCTCGGGAGGAGCAACAGAGGAGTCATCCCTCCTCCAGAACGGGACAGAAAACCCAGAAGATGTGCACAAAATAAGCCCGAAACGGCCGAATCGATGGAGGAAAAACTGAGTGCGCGGCTCGCGTGAAAAGGGATCACTTCTCGATATAACAAAAAAAAAAAACAACAACTTTGAAGTGCAATAAAATGTGCGATCGTCATCTGGAACAGTCATAGACTCACCCTCGCTGCGTCCGTGATGAATCGGCTGATAACGGGGCGCAGCGCTCTGGAGGAGGCAGAGGAACAAAGACACTTTAAACGGGCTGAATCAAACCTTATTTGTTCAGCACGCTGCGTCAATCCCGGCAATTTATAGCACATCAGTCTTATCGTGACAGCAAACGGAGGCGATCGCCAGCCTCCCGTTCTCTCTCACATCCATGGGAACACTTGAAACGTAACATCGAGCAAAGCTTGTGTTCTTCTCAGAGGGTTTAGAAAAAGACAGTGTTAAACGTGAGCCTGAAAGACGGTTTTAATTGCAAACGCGCGAGATTGTTGATGAACTTAATGTGGCGAAACATGTGAGTCACCTTTATGTAACCAAGTGGTGAAGAGCTGCTGACCACGGGTGTCACAGGTGGACTAATCATGACTAACGCGATGCTATTTTGAACTTTTCAGGATAAAAACACGAAGTTCGGACCCACATGTGAACTCGTTAAACATGTCAGCGCTCCGGAAAGAAGGGAGCAGTTTTGAATGTTTTTTTCAGCAATGCACATGGTCTTGTATTGTTTTATTTTGAAAATATAATCTCCTACTGATAAAAAAAAACAATCTATCCGTCACTGAAATGTGCGATTGCGTCCAGAAATGCAGCAGATTTACACGGGACCGTCGGCAGAGCGAGACCCCGGCTCTTAATGTTCCCTCTTTGGAGAATTCGACACATACAGATGCCAGAACATTGTGGGATTTTGTCTATTGTGCTCTTGTCATTTTTAAACTGAGCCATGATGGATGAGGAAAACTTGCTTTCTGACACAAATGTCATGCCTCAAAGACTTAAAATGTGACTCAGACTCACCCTTGAAAGAATGGGGACTGTACCGCATTCGGGGGGAGACGGGAGCGTCGCGTATCGTGCGCATGTGGGAATAAACCCGAAGCACTGCGGGTCTATTGTGCAGCCTCATAATCTGCATGAGTAGAATCGAGGAATCGCCGCGGACGTGTGCAGGTCGGCTGGTTTTATGAGGGGGAGAGGTGATCTGGGAGAAGCCCTCCGCCATGTCTCTGCTACCCCCCTCATGGTGGTTTGGGAGCGCCATGGTTGACTTAACTTGAGGCCAGCGTCTCAAGTGGGCAGCGCTGGAGATGACTGACATTTCTCCCCTTCATTCAGTCCCGACTTGAACTCTGGCTATGCTTGACTGGAGTAATTCGGCACTCACAAGGCTGCCGTTGGCTCCGAGCTGTGACTTTCCAATCTACAACCCCCCCCCCCTCCTCCGAATGCTGCTACACCCCCCAAAATCACTTCTCAGCAGCTCATGTATACAGTCGCTGAATTAGGGAGTTAATGGGAAATTGGACACAGATTGGAATCATATTGATCTCCACATTTGTCTGTTTTTGGGCTGCGCCGGATGAGTCTGGTGCATTAATATTCTGACTGCGTGCGGATCCACTACATCACATTTTCAGACGAAGCAAAGCATCAACAGGCCTGCCTGAAATGTGGGCTGCGCTTTGATAATCATACGTATTAAAAATGACACCACTTTACTGGATTTTTCGACTTAGAGTTCGTAATAAACTGTCCGTCAAGAAAACGCAGACAACTTGATCGCGTTTGAAATGAAGAAAACCCAAAAACTTTGACCTCATTAAATTAATTCATCTGTTCGTTAATTGAGAAGCTACAGTGTTCTTTGTTTGAGTCACTTCTTTTTTTGTCCAGCAGAGGGCAAGTTGTCACGTTTCAGCGCGGATGCAGGAAACAAACAGAAACATCCCGAACAATTTGTTCCCGCTTTAAATCACGTGTAATTCTACGTTACTCTGAGCTTCTCTTGGACATTCGAGGCCGACACGTCGCCTCTTTATTCCAACGCCGGCGGTTTGATCGCCCATCGCGTCCATGTGTCAAACTGTCCTTGAGCAAGACACCCAACCCGAAATTGCTCCCGGTGGTGCCTGCGAGCGCTTTGCATGGAGGCGCTCACCGCTGGTGTGTGAATGGGTGAAAATGACTTAGTGTGAAAGCACTTAGAGACTGTTCAACTCGGCGGGACAAAAGCGCCGTATAAATACAAATAAAGATACAAGGATAAAGTTTAATCTGAATCAAAGGAAGGCCAACAGTTATGTCTTTATTGTGCAGTTAAAAGACATGATGTTTGCAGGTCCAAGTTATTGATGTTGTGTTTATTGTGAGTGCATTTCCTCATTTCTTTTCGAGATATTAGCGCATTTTGCGCAGTATTTTAAAGCACTTGCATACTTGTGGCAACATTGCTGAAGATTTCTCAGATTTTTTCGCTTATAAACTCTTTCATTTTGTCGGCAGAACAATCGGCCAAGAGCGACACAACCCAGCGTATGCGTTTTATTTGCGTGTCTGCGTTTCGCGGCTAACAAAGATAACCTTTCGCTTCCTGTTTATCGGCGCTCTGAAATGCATTTTTTCTCGTGGCACTTTCTGCTCTCCCGTCGAATGCGAGAGTCGTCCGCCAAGCTCTGCATCTCTAATGGGAGCCCAGGTGCCGCGCATTTGAATGCGGGCCGTTGACTCCACTGCATCAGCTCCGATTGGGATGCAAAGCACAGCGGAGCCCACACTTTGCGCAGGCACGGCGCTGTACATTAATTGCGTATCGGGGAGGGGCTTTTAAAATACTTTGCATTATTATAGTGGCGAATAGTTCAGTGGTTGTAAAGTTCAAGTGAGACAATTAGGTGCCATATGTTCCTGAGTGATATATTGCGGGATAAAGATAATGTATTCATTCCTCCTTCGCTCTTTTCTTCCCCAATTCCCGGTGAGTGCGGAGGGGGGAAAGGAGTTGAAGGACAGAACACTTAGCCGGGATTAAAGCGGCTCGGTGTGTCTTCACTGATATTGCTCTCTTTCACACACGGAGGCTTTAAAGCATATTTTCGCTCCTGCTCCTGCACTCCGTCTAATGATTCCCATCCTATCATCTCTCTCTCTCTCTCTCTCTCTCTCTCGCTCTCTCTCTCTCCCTCTCCCCTCCACTAAGGCCTTACATTGTCTCGGTCCGACGAGCTCTGCCTTCCTCTTAGTACACAATCTCGGTGTGTCATCCTTAATGTTTTCCTTTCCCGGCCTCCTCCCCTCCCCTCCTCTCTCCTCTCCTCTCAGTTCCCACTTAAGACCCCTGCTGCTCCTCTGCTCTCAGGTTGTCAGATAAAGGTGAAGAGTTCCTTTAGAGTCCCTGGATCGGCTTTCCTTTTTAGGGAGGGTGTGGGGGGGGGCACTCTTCCATCGCATGCCCCTAACTATAGAAATGTTCTTTTTTTGAGCTCCAGCGGTGGCATTTCTGATTGGGCTGCGGAGGGAAGGGGGATCTTTACAGTGAGTGACCTTTGTGGATTTCTAAAGCTCATTATTCCTCATTGGGCTCAGTTGTGGCGCGGTGGGGAGTGGCGCGAGTCTGGTGACAGCTGCTGCTGGGCCGCCGCACATCCGCCCGCTGAATCTTTATTCTTCCTCCCAGTTCTTTTCCCCCTCTTTTCTTTATTCCGCCACATTCTCATTCCCCCCGCTTCCTCCGCTGACCTTTTTTTTTTTGTTTCCGTGGATTCAACAACTTTCCTTGAATTTTCATCCCACTGAACACCCCCCCCCCACCCCACCCCTCTCTCTCTCTTTGTTCGATCTTTCTTCCAGGAAACGTTTCTTCCAAACAAGCTCAAACGAAGGCGATTCATATTTTCACAACACACGTCCACTCTAAAAGATAAATCCGTGGCCCTAATTGCGTCTGGAGTGGAAACTATTTCAGCACATCAATACACCGCCGCTCCTCTTCTAACAATCTGATGCTCCTCAGTTCAGTTGGACCACAATTTCTCCATCAAATTGAAATAATCTTTTTCTAAAATTCATACAAATCGGGTTTTGTTGATACCATGAATGAGAGCAACTTGAACATTGTGTCATTCAAGGATTAATCCCAGCGCAAAATATAGCAACAAATTAAAATTGTGTTTTTTTGTTGGAGTTTTTTTTTGCATTCAACATTTTTAACAAATGATTTTCCTTTTAGGTAGAGCTGCCGAAGACTTGCAGCGTTTCTGCAAACATCAACCAGCTCTCACGAACTCGCCCTTCATGGCGTCGCTCGAATGCAAACACTGCATCACCCGGCAAAAGGGTAACTAGCGATGGCTGCCGCATGGCTGATTGCTCGGCTCAGGTCTCCCGTCTTATTCTGTCGTCTCCTCTCGAGCAAACAGGACAACTCGAAGGAGAGTCGATCAGAAAGAGACGTTGCTTTGAATGGGAAAACGGTGAAAATTAACTTGTGCTTTTCTTGCTCCTGCAAAGAAGAACAGTCAGAACGAATGACCCTTTGCTCCTGTTTATCTTTTTAATTTAGGCAAACTGATGTTTCCTATGACATCTCGTCTTTGTCTGTCCTCTCTGAAGGAAGTCGATGTTGTTGCATCTCCAACAAAATACGATGTAAATGGCAGAATTTCATTTGGTGACCCGCTTCTCCTCTCATGGCTGCGTCTTTGCCTCGCGCACATCAATAAGAATGCCTGATAAATAACACGCGCGCATTAAAAAGAGGACTCTGATCCTCTGAACACCAAAGAACAACAGTGTGTTTGGTATCACGATCGGCTGAGCGGTGTGTAAAACGCATCCTTCTTCCAGACCAGAAGAACTGTGTTGGAGCCCAAACAGGAAGTAGATATTATCTGGCACAAGTAGGAGTACCAAACCTATTTAAATCTGATCTTTAACACTGTAAATCACACAGAAATATTCGGTAAAAACCTTGTTGATAAAGAGAAGTAAAAGAACATTCAATCCATTAAAAGCCACAAATTTAGTCCTTTTCTTATGCCTTTATTTTTGTTTCCTGTCAACAACAACAGAAAGAGCTTCATCCAATATTTAACAAAGAAAGAAAAGCATTAAAGCTCGACAGAAAAATGGACTAAATTGATTTAAATAAACTGCAACTTAAATTCGATACAGTGCTGCAACCAATTAGGTATATTGGTCTCCTTTGGAAAGTGAAATGAGAGTAAAACTGCATTAAAAAAAGCTCCTGTGATGTGCTTCTGCTCGGCCCCCCCAGCTTTGCTCGGAGCTATTTCATGAGAGAAGCCCCCTTTACAATAGCGCACCACATCCATAGAAACTGAGCAGTTTAACATGTATACTTTATCAGTGGTATACATATATCTTCAAGAAGAAATACCCTCGTTGTGATCTTGCAACAGAATATAGGATCACTCACAATCTGGGTGAAATGACAGTTTCTGGCCTCATTAGTGACATAGGCGGGCGGTGGCGGTGACGGCGGCGGCAGCGGCGGTATCGGGCTGACTGTTTCCTACGTGGTGGACATTAATGAGGAGGATGACACCCTTTGATGTCTGAACGCGTGTGATCTGCAGCGGTGACACAACGAACCGTTAGTCCAGGTGCTGTTTGACATTAACTCAGAACCTCATTTAAACCCGCGCACGAGCCGCCCGCCTGTCGCCGCGAGCCGGAAGGCGCCGGAAAGCGCGGCGGGATCGGACGAGGCTCGAGGCCACAACGTGTGGCGTTTATATCAAACTGACCCAGGTCAACATGCTATACAGCAGGGTCAGCGCGACTGCGCGAAGCTGAATCATAATTTCGTTGCCAATCCAGCGCATTCGGAGGAAACAATGGAGGGGCCGCCGATCTAAAGGTCAGCGGGGGGGCGGCCGTGGTTGAGCGTACATGAATTAGACATTCATGTTATGTTCAAAAGGCGAGCGGAGTCACTCTGGACACACAAAGCCGATTACGTTCGGCCTCCGTTTGTGGAAAAACACCTGTGAACCCAAACACAGGCGGCCGAGATTAAGCCTTCACCCTTTCACACCCCAATCGTACACTTATATTATAACTATTTTTTTTGTCTTCAAAAATTTTACATCAAAATAATATTCAAAAAAAGTCAATAATTCAACACATTATTGCCACCCTCAAATTATTTTTGCCCACGTTTAAGCCTCATAGAAAAAATGTAAAAAAATAAAAGGAAACAACACCTTTAATACAAAAATGTTTTTTTTTTCAAGCTAAGACATTGAAATAAGCTAAAATAAAAAGAAAATTATCAGATTTTAAATTCAAGTGAAATATAAAAAAGCAATTTTGGTTAAACAATAAAAAGATATAAAGAGAAATAACAAAATAAAGGAGGTTTTGTGGTGTTCAGGAAAGTTTAGCAACAATTTTGAGAAACTAAAAGTAAATCATTGGATCCATGGATATTAAAGGGTTAATGAGACGCCGTTTTCAGTGGAATCAGAAGCCCCCCATAACCACCTGGCTAAAGGACTCCCGCTGCACACAGTGGCGGCGGCTCGCCACCCGCTTCCCCCCGACATGCTGGGCGGTTTCTGTCATGTAACTACAGCCGCGGTGATTGCAAGTCATTGAGTTTCATTAGCCGGTTTCCTCCCACAACAGCACAAAATCCATAGCCAAGTGCCCTTTCGGTGATTGTGCCATTCTGCCGCCGCCGACGTTGACGGATGAACACGTTGGGAGTTCACACATGAAGTGTCAATTAGCCGCGCGCGTCCCGTCCCGGCTGAAGGATGAGCGCGGCCCGCGGACGCTTCCCCTCGACATGATATTGTCATCGCTGATTGCGCTCGGAGCGCTCCGATGACGAGGCGGACGAGACGCCGCGGTGAATCTAATGCAATTAACAGGAGGGGACCGCCGAGTTAAGTGGGTGATGATATTTAAGATCTCTGCGTTCGAACCGCTAATTTGTCTTTAACACCAGCAGGCTGCCGATGTCGTTAACG
>JASSRZ010000083.1:13648234-13662043 GCA_032164315.1 Malacoctenus gilli | reverse complement strand
AAATCCATCGGATATCAGCAGCAGAGTGAGGAAAAAAAAGAAGCGCTGCTACGACAGCGAGACATGTTTCCATTGTTGATTCATACAATTTACAGTAGCTGGCTCGTGCCCCTATCTCTCCACACAAAGTGTCATTCATATTAGTTTAATTAGCGTGTCTATTTGCTTCTGGCAAATCCAATTTGTTTCTCAAATTTGACCTTTAGGAGCGATCGTCCATACTGTAATTTGCAAGCAATCAAGCTGAATTGTGTGTCAGGTCATCATTGGCATTTTGTTGCTGTGGAAACACCAGAGACATCCGACGGTATGCGCGTGTCCATCGGGGGAGGCGGGGGGGGGGGGGTGAAGGTGGAGGCGACGGGAGAGAACCTGCAGCGCCGGTATCAATGACGGGCGGGTGGGAGGCTGCGTCTCATTACCAAAGATTGTTCACAAAGAAAAAATCCAATTGGGAACACCGTCGAGTCCAAACATTATAAAACATTCATCGAATTGATAGCACATGGTGCAAAACGGAGCGCTTTCTAATGTCACAATGAATTATTCAAATTAGTCAATATCATAAATGCAGCTTTGAGTGGACAAAGACGTGTCACGACGATGAGACGGTAACGGTCTGACCGGAGCTACTGATGCACCACGACAGTGACTACAACGTCTGCATGTGTTTGTGTGTACATTTACTGACAGAAACACTACAGTGAAGCCAAACACTGTCAGAAATACACACTAACTTATGTTTTTCTTTCCTAATTATGCTATTCAAGCATGCAAAGCTTCAGACTCCCGCCGTGATGTCACAGCGCCACAGACCTCAAGTTTTGACCCACAGTCGCCTCTCCAACACAGTCACTGTGAGGTATCATCCTGGCATATCAGTAACCAAATTTTACGACGGTAACGTTTAGACATCTCACCGAAAATTATTTGCAAGAACAAAAAGTTCTTTCCAAGATTTTTGTGGCACCAAATTCGAGGCTGAGTACGACTGACTGTGTTCGCATGTTGATATTTGTATTTAGCGACGACCACAAGTGAGCCGTTTGCAGACTCGCCACGCAGCTCGCATGACTGCAGACCCCTTTTCCCCCCCCGGTTCCTGCTGCCTTTGTCTTGCAGCCAATCTCAGCTTCACAGACTTGGCAAACGATACTAAAATAATCCATTTTGTATTGTTAATACCAGTCACAGAGAGGTTACGCTCGAAGGCGGAGAAAGAGCAGAAGGGGTTACGTTGTCTGCTGCTCTTGCTGTGGGGTTATTGCCGCCAGATCGGGGAGAAGACGCAGACATTTCACATAGCAGCCATGAAGCACAGTGGGGCGACAGTGGTCTTTAGGCTACTTGTGTTTTGTTTAGGCAGACTGGCGTCTTTGTGTTGCGCGAACTGGCAGCGTCGTCGGCGGATGCGAGGGAAATAAAGATTAGAAGGGGAGCGACTCGGAGGGGAAAACAGGAAGGGTTGTGGAGATAGGGCACGGCGAGTAAACAAAGAAACACGGCGAGATGAATGGAGGGAGACGCAGCGAGCGAGCGAGGGAGGGAGGGGGGCGAAGACGCAGGCGATGCGAGAAGTGAATGGTAACTGCAAGAGAGAGTGGCACAGCTTGTATTTACAGGCATGTGTGTCTGTCGTGCTTTATTGTGCATGTATATCCCGGCACATTTTTCTAATGGAGGAGTCATTTCGAGGTGCACTATAACAAACAGAAATTATATGGTGCTACCGCTGATTACCGACAGTCGGCAGGTCCTTTCAGGAGGCTGTTTAGGCTGTACTCTCTGTGCCTTCCTCCTGTACGTCTCTAACTCTGACAAATTGCCCTGTTTGGGCCTTTCTCTGCGCACCAGATCATATTTCATGCAGCACAGGCTGGAAGGCGAGAGACACACAGCCCGAAGGTAAAGAAGTAGGTCTGGGAGGAATATGAGACGGGGAAAGTGGAGCTGGAACAGGAGGGGGGGGGGGGGAGAGACGGGGGAGGGAAAGAACACGGTTCACACGCGGGATGTTGATCAATTGTCCCGAGAGGGAGAAATTTTTGGGCTGAAGTCAAGCAGCAACAGCAGGTGCTCTGCCTCTGAAGTCCAGAGAGTCACACCTGAGTCACGTTCACCTGCAAGCCACCGATACACTCAACCACTCAGCGGGCTGTTATTCCCTAAAAAGTGAAGAAAACTTTCATTTAAATTCTTCAAGTCGAGTTTTGGGGCCGACTGTCACGCTGGTGCTCTGAATCGGAGCAACGTGTCACATACACATGCTTCGACTCCGCCCACGTTACTTTAAAACACGCTCTCCATCGCGTCAACACGCATGTTACGTACACTCGCATGTTCTTCCGAGGGCGCAGACGAATCGTTGACATTTCCCAGTGAGTCTGCAGCGTTTACCTGGGCGCCATGACGACTGACTGGCAGCTGGAGTATTTATAGCGTTTGCTTTCTAAGATGTGAGCCAAATGAATATCTGTGAGTGGGTGAGCATCAGATTTGATCAGTCATGTTGGCTGCGGTTCTCTTCTGGCTCTTTATTTGCAAGACGAACGCTGATGGGGGGGGTAGAAGGGGGGGGGGATGATGGAGGCACATCTGCTACCCACCACTATTTACGATCATCAGTAAAAACTCTGTGATTTACGCTCCTCTGACTGGAATCATCCAATTTTATTTTCATTTGCAAACAGAATGACTTCGCTGCTCCACCCACCACAGTTAAAACCATCATGGCGTCCGTGGACGATGACGAATCAGAGTCAAAGAACAAAACACCTTGAACTGAAGGCAGAAATTCATTCATTCACTCACCGAAAAGTCACAGAGCTCCAGATTGCCAGTACAGACGTTAAACACATTGCGACAGATACGCATATATTCCCATTTAAAGTGACTCTATATGCATGTGCAAACTGCACAGAGACGAGACCCTCCAAGCATGACACGGGACTCTAACCACTGCACCACCCTGCAGCCTACTGCAAAAAATACCGTCATCTCTAATACTCTGCGTAGTACTGAGATGTACCTCGATATCCAACGTTCAAATACGTCTCCTCTCGAGTGCGTTTTCGTGCCTTCAAACATTCGATCCTGCCTGAAAAACACTATTTTCTGCTGTTGAAATTGTTGCCTTCCATTCACCAGTTTTCACTGTCACTTGCATCTGTCAGTCTATTCTCTCATGCATAACTGGGGCATGCTGAGCAGTCAGTTACGCAAAAATGGCTGTCTATAATACACAGAGGGGGGCCGAGCATGGCTGCAGGGTCCACAATTGCACTCTTATGTCTTTCCAGCGTATGAATATAAAGAAGATATAATTGACTGGCCTGGTAGTAAATAAAGAGGAGCGAACATTCGTTTATATCTCCAGCTCTAATGCCGGATAAAAGCTGAATTTGACAGGGCATTTGTCAGAGATAGCCGGATGGGAACCGAATGAGAAGCGGTTGGAGGGGGGTAGAAAATAACTATGTAATTCTGATAGTTCATGGAGGAACTGAGAGATAGGGAGAGTCGATGGGGTGCAAAGTGATAGAGAGAAGAAGAAGAAATAGAGGGGAAGATGCAAATGTCCTGCGTCGATAAGCGCCGAGCCAATCTCGTGCGACATATGGAGCCGTGTGGAGAAGGAGCTCCTTCAGCGCCGGCCTTATCTGCCGAAAAGACTCCTCTTCAGCCTGATTGAATGACTAATCTCCCGTTCTGACAGCATAACAAGGCTGAAAGTACACAAAGACACAGAGCCCGAGGAGATGGTAGGCGCTGGCCAACCTGGGAGCACTGCAGGGCATTTAGCCGCGGGAAAACAGTCAAAGAGTCGGGGAGTCCTGGAAGTGGAGTTGAGGAACAGAATGACTGACGGTATATAAAGGCAGCGGGCTGGAAGTTTCTCTGAATTAACGTTGAGAGAAAAATGGCAAAAACGAGGCGACGCGGCCTCGGAGCGTCCCCGGACCGTCTCTCCGTCCGGATGTCGACGAGCGAACGCGAACCTTGAGTCATTTGTCATGCAAATTTCCCAAAGGAGATTCACCTGCAGCACGCTTCAGCTCCCCCGACTTCGCCGCCACTGCCCGCCACTGATTTTCTCATTTAGACCTCCGCAAGTAATTAGAGTTCATTATGAGCATTCCTGATGCAATTATTTAGCTAATGAAATCTAATTAAAAACCTGCAGTCAACTGCCCCCATTGTTTTTGTTTCCCAAAATAGTGTTCATACCTGTTATTATGGGCAACTTCAAACTAGTGGTCGACGGGCAGAACGGAAAGATAACAATCGGCTGGAAAAAGAAAATCCCCTCCCGCTTTGTTTTGTGGGCTTTTTGGTTAATAGCTTCGCCATTGTGATGCTAATCGCGACGCACAAAGGCGGCTTTTTACCGAACAATAGCAAAATACCCACGATTGTGATTCCCCGATGGCTCGCTTCAAAGAACGTGTCAGTTGTTTCCGAACGCCTTTCATCAGTTCATCAAGTGACCTCTTGTCGAGAAGACATTTTTAAAGAGACACGCCATCTATTATGCATTACGAGTGAGTCGGCAAGCTGGTTAGACACTGAAAAAGAAGATAAATATACCACTTAATAAACTTAGCGTCCAAACGTAATGTTTGGGGGGTGTCAAGAGGCTGACCTGGATGGGTGGGCCAGTGGCACTGATTCACCCCCGAAACTCGATCGGACAACGTGACCGTCGTCCTGCATGACGGACAGGAGCCTTTGTGTTGCAGTGTTTGCATGCATGTTAGGCAGAGATGCAACTGGGTCATGGAAAAACTGTCAAGGAAGGTTAGAGAAGATCATGAATATTTCCCTTTCTTGTCGTTTGGACGCTCTGATTCAGCAGTTTTGCAAAAAAATATAACTGAATTTCCTACATTGTCCACTTGGGGTCTCACGGTCTGCGTTCGCGTGAATGAAAAAGACTCAAATGGGACCGAAAGCGAAATACGAAGCCTCGACGATATGACAAAATGGTGCAGTGGTCGGCGCTCTCGTGTCACAGCGAGAAGGTCCCGGTTTCATGGCAGGATGAGGCCGAGTTGGCCCGATCTCCAGTTTCGGTGCATCTAAACAGCCGACGGTCGAGAGGCTGACGAGGGAGTCCGTTATATTCACCGAGACAAGTGAATAAGAAATAAACCAAGTTCTTTAAAGCACCGACTACGAATAGAGAAAAAGCGGGTGGGGGGGGGGCAAGGAGAATGATATACGGGCCGAAAGAAGTGTGACTGTGGACTTACATCATGTTGCTCCCAGATCCCAGTGCATAAGAGCAATGTTTCATCTGAGGCTTAAGCTTTTCCCTGCCGAGAGATAAGGAGCCACGTGGTGATGCATGTTTATAACCTTTGATTCCAGCATATTCATATTCAGGAGCATTGCTGCAAAGTCAGCCGTGCAAGACACATTGACTTTCTGCGCTGGCCCATATAGCATTTTGACATGAGTCCTATTGATTTCTGGCACGGAGCAACATTAAAAGATCATAAAATGAATCTAGTTACGCCACTCATTCAAAGAAGAATGAAGCCGATATGTGCGGGAGATTTGCTTTTACCATTGTCGCGTAAAACGATGCTGTGCTCTGATAAAGTTCAGAGCTGATTTATTGGGGAGATTTCAAAGAAACTGCAAAAGTTTGGGGGGGTTTTTAACTGCATGAAACAGCAAAGCTGCCAAAGCGGCGCTCGTGCATTGTCACCGTTTTCCCTCAGCGAGACAGAGGAAGGCTGCAAATACCGGCGTCTGCAGAGGGTGATCATAAAAACCAATCCCACATATGAAAATCGTATTTTTATAAGCGCTCTCGGTGAATTATTCATCTTCAAAGCTTTCTTTCACTGCCTGAACAATATGTCCCTTTTTATGGAGCCCACCTGCAGAAGTCACAAAAGCGACATTACGCATAGAGCGTTTTCAGATCAATGGGAAACACCGTTAGGTAGACTTTTAGCGCAAGTCGAGCTAAACTATCGGAAACTACAACACTTCCACTGCAGCAATAATTAGAGACCCTCCGTGGTCACATTTCAACACAGGACCTTCAGCACTAACACTCAGGAACACTAACGATACTAAATCACAGCAACAGACAAATTAAAACAATCGGTTTTTATTTACTTAAATCGATTCTGCAAAAAAAAAAAAAAGGGCGGACGACTGTGCTTTAATCCATGGATACAAGTAAGTGTTACATCGCAGCTCACTCCAAAGTTTAGCCGGAAGCATCAGATTAGTGGCTAAACGTGTCACTCCTGATTCACAGCTTGAAGAGCCTGGCTGCGTCTGCGTGCGCCACCGAGCCATAAACAAATAGTCTCCTCGCTGCGGCGAGGCCTGACAGCACGGGCAAACAAGTGGAGGCACATGTATGGATGTGTCGGAGATGTTACCGTTTTGGGGAGAGGCGGAGAGAGAGAGATACAAAAACCCAAAAAAACAAGTGAAATATTTGCTTTGGGCTTCCAGAGGACAGCAAATCACAGCGGGAGCGGGTTCACCGAGAGGAGACGCCACCGCAGACGGCCTGTAATCAAGCCAACGTATGCGAGCGCAACCTCAGAAAACGGGAGCGCCGAGCCGTCCGCGCCGCGTCTGAACAAATGAGACTCCTCCTCCGAGATAACGGTGATCATGTCCTCTGCAAATGCCGAAAATAGCATACATCCAGCTTTGTTTCAAGTCCGTAGTGCTGACAGAAACTCTGACTCACGTCCTTTGGGAGAAAGGTAGAAAGCCGCATGTTGTTATTACAAGGCAGCGACTTATTATAGAGTACAGGTTTTATAAAGGGCACGCGTGGTCCCTGCTCACCTCCAACGTGAACATTTAGACTGAAAAGTTACCAAAAAATATATAATCCTGCAGTTAAACTGAGCCGGTCACCCTTTAAAGCACTTGTGCTCCGGGTAATAGTGTTCGCGCGCTTCTTCAGTTTGATCAATGACACTTGTGTTTGAACAGGTTTTGCAGCAATTTGGTTTCTTTCTGAAACAACTGAATTTGACAATACTTAAGCGGTCAAGCACCATCTTTCCGTGTCAATCCGCTCGCTCATGCGATGAATCACAATGAGCCCAAACTGCGAGTGTCGAGTCGAGACTCGTATCTGCTGGACTTCAACAAGATCGCGCCAAAAAACTGGGACTCATGTACAATATGTCATGAGACTCATTTTCTAAGTGCAACACTTGCAACCACATTCATTTACAGAGGCACGAACCAGCTCAGCCTTTACTGGAGGCGCTGCCATTGTTGAGGTATTTTGACAGTTTGACCCCTACAAACTTCCTCCGCCAACACTTCTGCACTCCATCCAATCCGAAAAACTTCCAAAATTGGATTATATGATTTGTTTTGTGTCCTTTATTCACACAAATCCATCCATCTATCCTTGGATTTTCTTTTCAGATCAGTAGAACATTGACATTTTATCCACTTTTGCAAAAAC
Organism: Malacoctenus gilli; assembly: GCA_032164315.1. Classification (NCBI taxonomy): domain Eukaryota; kingdom Metazoa; phylum Chordata; class Actinopteri; order Blenniiformes; family Labrisomidae; genus Malacoctenus; species Malacoctenus gilli. The sequence goes on along the minus strand of JASSRZ010000083.1, from coordinate 13,654,581 downwards.
GTTGATGTTCGATAACTTGTGCCAAGCGACTGGAGAGGAAGACAGAGTTTGTCTCGTATTCCTCCAGTGGTACATTCCTGTTAACAGGGGATCGTGCCTGCTGCGTGATGAATTCTCTGACAGTGGAGATGGAGATGGAGGAGGAGGAGGAGGAGGAGGGGGTGCACTTGATAATGAGGCATTGCATTAGACAGCTACAGGCACGGTGCACTTTAAAACAAGCGCGAGGAGTGCAAGGAGTGCGAGGAAGAGGAGGGTCGGGGAGTATAAAATAGAACATGACAAGACTGTTGGATCTCCACTTATTCTCTCCAGCTGAGCTGCAGTTTGATCGCAGCACTGGGACTAATTTCTTGGCAGTTTTCAGGCAGTGCGCCTTTGTAGGCGGGCAAAGGTTTAGATGGAATAACTTGAACATATTTCCCTCCAGTCCCCGGGCGTGAGGAGCGGGACAGTGCGATTGCTAATTGAGTCAATTACAAGGGGACGTGTGAAGGGCGGCCGAAGCGCTTGTTTTACATGCGAGTCCAAAACACAGACAGGCCACTTTCCGCATCTATTGTGCGAGCGGACAAAACGGTTAACTTATCCAATTCCTAAGTCCCCGACAGACGGATACACAATAGACTCAACCACATGCTTGTAACTCTTATCATCCATCTGGTCCAGCTATTCAAGAGATCATGTTTTTTCCTCCCCCCCTTGCCTGCCGTCGAGTGACACAGCTCCCATCGCCTCGCAAGCAATTTTGGAAAATATTAAGCTTCCTGATATTTCTTAAGGCTACCAGTCTCTCACTGAGGTTTCAGATGAGAGATGCTTCCCTCCTGCCCACAGGGAACCCGAAGACATTCACTAATGGATTGTAATGAGCTTAATTTGCTCCAGGATGAGTGATAAGGCTGTGAGAGCACTGAGGCATGTCTTAAGCCTTCATTTCGCCCATATTTAATACAGGGGAAGGGGAGAAAAAAGAGGAAAGAGGCATTAGAGCAAAGTCAAGTAGCCAGAAGAGATAACAAACACGAGCATATTATCAAAATCTACTTTTGCTTTTCTGCTACATAAAATATACATCACATAGGAAGCCGCGGCTGCGCCAGGATGCTTTTTTGTTCCTCCGGAGTGAATTGTCAAGTTCATAAAACAACATCAGTTCCTCGGAAATCTCTCTTAAACCGGCTCCTCTGTCACTGCCAATTTTATTTGAATCTGTAATTCCATAACAAGACTAAGCAACAGAATCTGATGGTATTTATCGATCCGTCCGCAGCACCTGCTCCATTCTATCGAGGGTTTTGAAGGGAAAGGAACAGCGTGACCGCATGCAGACCTGTAGGCAAATCAGAGGGGAGCTTTAGCGTCGGCTGTATGTAGGTCAGCCTAGGTGAGCGTTTGGTCCGAGTGTGGCGCAGTGAGTGTGTGCATGATTTGTTCTTTTTCCTGTTCTAGACCAACTCGACAATCTGTGCCGTCGATGGTGTGGCTCGATCCAAAGAGACAGAATTGGGTGTGAAAGCGAAGCGTACCAACCGATTACACCAATACCTCAACGCGGGCCGCCGAGCGCTCGAGATACAACTCTGGGATTCACACTGTGAGGCGACAACACTCCACACGTCCATGTGACCAGAATTTATTTACTATAATCATAATATTCTCATATCAGACGACGTCACGACAGGGGAAACCTCTCATAAAACGGGCAATAAAACAGATGAGCGAACGATTTTCAAAGGAGGAATTCCAAAGGAAAAGCTTAAATAACCCTCGTACGTGTAAATTGATTGGACACATTTATTTCGGGATAATATAACACGACTGTAATGCGATTTTATGTCGGCCATATTGTTTCACCGGAGAAGACAGTCTGGTTAAATCACAGGAACTAATGTTATAGCAAGAGTCCGCGCGTTAGATATTACATAGGAGATTTAACATACTTGTTAAAGGCTGAAGTGAAATTGCGTGGAGGGAGTTTGTGCACACGTGTGTGTGTCTGTGTGTGTGTGAGAGTCAGCTACTTTCACCTGGCACTTTTGTTGAGCTTTTATCTTCTGGCTGTAATGGGCCCAAGCATAGTAGGAGCCGTTATCTCTGTGGGTTCACGGAGTGTAATCCCCCTTTCAATATTCTGTTTGGGTTGTGGAGCACGATTAGATATGGCCATCGTGTAGATCCGCGGACGCTGAACAACTCAAAACGGAATTGAATCATAACATACGCTTGGTTTGGCTTTGTAATGGCCTGAAGTACTGAATGGGTACGATGGGGGGTGGGGGAGGGGGGCGGCGGCGAGATGATTCGTCACCTGTAGCTGGCGGAGGAACTTGTGGATTAGATCCCGGCCTGGTGTCCCCCCCGCTGTCCCCTCACAGGTGTAATTATCCCCCCTCTTATCTTTCATATTTACATGCCAGGACACACCCATAATCGCGAGATGCTCGGGCGGAGTCCGCTTTGATGTGGGCAAACACATTGTGTTTTTCTGATTTAATTAATGCACCAATTAAGAAAAAAGAAAACCGGCTTCCCAAGGGCGGCTTCGCCCAGGCTTCACTAATTAAATCTGGGAAACATGAGTGATATGCTTCCTGATCAGATGTGACAGCCAGTTCCGCGGTGTGGACAGCTACAATAGGTAGCGCCGCACACCCAGATGCACATACATGAAAGGAGGCGCACACGTGCACACGCACATGTTGCCTTTCGGGGACATTGTATTGACGTTTATCCGGTTGCCGCGGACTAACCCGCAGTTTCCTCCAACCTCAGCATGACGGTGGTCCGCACAAGACCCACACAAAGGTAAAACGCACTTAAGCAGACAAAGCGAGGAGATACGCTTGTCCAGGATGCATCCAGGTCTGCATACGAGTTCAATTTTAAAGACGGAGTAAAAGCGTCTTTAGATACTTTCACAGGAACTGAACACCAAACTGAATTTTTGTTCACGTCAGCATCAAAGTTAGAAAATACACTTTGCTGTGAAGAGTTTTTATAGATTTTGTTTTGCATTCAATTGAAAACTATGTTGGCAGCGAGGTCCGTGTGGAAAAATATGCGAAAATATGTGTTGCTTTTGAGTTTTTCAGCGGTTTGATGACAAGTACGCCTCGATTCTTCTTCTGTGGTGCTGAAATTCTCCCCACAACCATTTGCTTTGCAACATGCCGGATTGAGGCGGCCAGGCAAAAAATGATTCCTGTAATTCAGTTCAGTCTTTCAAAGTCCTTCACAGCTCAGATGAATGAATAAAGCAGCTATCGCACCTCCGTTACTCGTTCTTGACTAAATTTTTATGACAAAAAGACTATTTCCTGTGCGGTTTGTTTGTGCTATTAACGCTATTCTGAGCGAGGAGCACAATGTTGTGATTTCCAAAATAAGCCTCTGAAAAAGTTTTAGTTTCCTTCTTATAATCTGTCGTTCGCCATAACGTCACAGTGAAGCCAAATACACACACCGAACGACACACAGACAGGGAAGCCTTCAGAATAAAAGCACCAGCTCGTTTCTGCTTGAGACTTCATAAATCCTCTTATTGTGGTTCTCTTTTTAAACCCTCTGAGCAGGCAAAGCCTCCGGCCCCCTGTTAGAATATAGCGGCCCCCTGTGGAGGGGTTCCATTGCAACAAACTGGGCTGGATTGTGGTCACAAACTCAACAGCAAGATCAGCAAGTGTTTAAAAAGTGCCATTTCTATTAAAACAGTCTCTGAAAAACGTCCACAGTAGAGCACATATGCACATGTGTGTGCGTGTGCGTGTGTGTGCGCGCGCGTGTGTGTGTTTAACCTTGCTCTGCAGCTGCAAGCGTTCAGCCACCCTCACCCAGCAGAATCTGCATCCACTTCACACACTGAGAATTAATTGATAAAGTCTTTTCTTTGCCTCATAATGGAAGTGTTAATTGAATGCCACAGCAAAAGCAAAAAGGGCAATTAATTAATTATCAGCAACTATTAGAAAAAAAGAACTGGCACTCATTAAAATGCTGCACTTCTCTCATTGCACGACAGCGGGTTTTATGGAGCTCATTGTACATCGTCTCTGAGGGTTACGTCGACCCGTCTGCGGCGTTCACACTCAGACGCAAACGACGGGGGAGGAATAAACGACTGACTGGGAAAAAAATACACTTGCGAAATTGCACTTTAAGCTCAATAAATGAAAGATTACTTTGAAGGTTATCATACATTCAGTCATAGATATTGAACCCGAGATTAACGCTGCATCCGCCAGAGAGATTATCGGAAATAAATAATGGTGAGCAACTTTATTTCTTCCCCTTTTTTTCCCCTCCTGCTTCTCCGGTTTGTCTCTTAAGCATCTGTCGTTCCTTCATTAATATTCTCCACTGGCACCGTGGTTCTGGTCAATTTAGAGTGAGTCAATAACAACCCGATGCACTTATAAATGCATCTATGGATGTGGACGAATCAACACTTAATGACTTTGTCCTTGCACCTTCCCCTCGCTCTTGTTGATCCCCCCGCCCCCCTCTGCCTCAGGAGCAAACACACACAGAGACACACAGACACACACAGACACACACATGACAGTGAGGCGATTGTTGTTTTTTTTCCCCATCCTCTGGCCTTGAGCGGCTGATCGGAGAACATGCACATGATAACAAGATTGATTAACCTTGACCCGCTGGTCCCAGTATACCGGCGCATTTAAACCCTCGCTTTATAGTAATAACTGCTTCACTTTCACAATGGCTTTCCCCTTTTCACCTCTTTATAGAGACGGGTCAGACGACTGTATCATGGGATCAGCGCTGCAACATTTTGTGCTGCAATATAACTGGCAGATGGCACATATACTGGACACCGACGAGTGATATAATCCCAACACACTGCGGAAGAAAAGACCTCTGTTTGCTTGACGTGTGTTCTGCATTCACACTTCAATTCCTTAGAAAACAGTGTAGACATACAACACATGTACACTCATAATCACATATATTTACTATAAAGCCTTGAATTTAAAATGTACAACTAATTTGATGCTTCGAGTCTTGTTTTTTTTACAAGGTCTAGTTTGAATCGCTCGTGAAAGCGTGGTCAGAATTTAAATGGCGCGACGCTCTAATACTTCGCCGGACTCGTCAACCTTCGCTCGCCCGCCCGCCCGCTTGTCCAAACGCTGATCTTCACATCTGGCCCGCTGACCAACAGCAGGGCCGTCTGGACAGCGCCGACCTTTACAGGAACAGAGACCTTTAGGGTCCAAATTGGGGAAAGTTATTGGAGCTTATTAGCCGATGTTTAACAATCTACTTTAAATCTCTGCTAAGTTTCACCACACAAGAAGTCAAACTTGTAAACGCCACAGCAACAGTAAGAAGGCGATACTTTGTTGTGAGCATTGATGAGGTCCGAGTTGCTATCAGAGAGTTACATTTTGACTGATTGCTCCTAAAAAGGCATTTTTCTTAAAAGTGTGGCCGATGACTGAGAATAAAGAAGTTGTAAATAAAATTTGTGAGTTCAAAACAAGCATTTAATCCTTTTAATAACCAAACCTTTTTTTATATGCAAGAAATAAATTATATTAAAAAAATATTTTAAAAATTATTTTAAAAATTATTTTATTTCCATTTTTGTAGTAATTGTTTTTTTTATTACGAGTAAAAAATTTACATTTTTATCAATTTAAAAATATTTATTTAAAACCAGGTAAAATATACTTTCTGCTTCACTATTATTGAAAACTGGCTTGTGGGCGAAGGAGCTCACGAGCTGCCCACAGTTTGCAGCTGTTAATTCCTTCCACACTTATTGTTTTTATGTGCTAAAGTCCACGATTTCATGTGTATCGTTCTATCTACCATTAATTTAATTGCCGTTATCACCACGCTGGCAGTAAACCCTCAGCCGAGGAGCCTCACACACATTAAAGGCGGATAGATTTTCTTGTAAGCTGGAAGAGAACCAACCTGTCTTAGGCTGCAGATGTCCCTATAAAAGATGCAGCACTCTTTTTGAATTGTCTGCTTTCTGTAGTTTTCTCTCTTGTAAATTTTGTCGAGGTGCTCAGACTGCTTCTTCTAAAAAAAAAAATGGTGAAAAAAACCCCAGAGCCACCTGGCAATGAAAGGAAAAAGTCCAAAACTTGAAAGTAAATTTCAAATGTGTTTGCTCTGATCGGCTTCAATCCCTGTTTATCATTTACTCTGCGCTCTCAAACCTCACTGGTGTCACCTGTGCGTTTGTATACCCGAGCTTGAATGCTCACAGTACAAACACACACACACACACACATATACCCACACGCACACACAGAGCGGAGCCTCAAGTCAGAAATGGCTCCTCTGAGGTTTAGCACTTCAAACTCCTC
>JASSRZ010000083.1:13628686-13640107 GCA_032164315.1 Malacoctenus gilli | reverse complement strand
GCAAAGACTGCGTGGTGTCACAAAAAGAAAAATCTGCTGGAAATGTAAAACTGTTTACATGCAGTCGCTTCCCAATCCAATTATCCTTGAAAATACTTCAGACCCTCACAATATATCCCGTCTAGGCAGGATGAGCAGCTGCAGTGTGGCACAAACCACCTTCCCGATTAATTTCATGTTTGCGACTGTACGTTTATGTGCGAGTGTTTGGAGGGGGTTGGGGAAGAGGGGGGAGGGGTGTTATATAACCTACGCAGTCAGACTGCATGTCTAATTCATTAATATCTATTGTGCCAAGCATGCTTCCAGCTCCCAACCCATTTCGACTCTCAATGTTCCTCCCGCCCTTCATTTATATGGCGATTAACTGCAGAAATTCCTCCTGCGACCTGCAGGTTGGAGAGGCAGGCTGCAGACGGGAGAGACCGTCGATTGGAGTCCGGCCGCCGAAAGCAGGAGCACTTGTTGCCACTGAGGCGTCCTTGAGCAAGGCCATAAACCCACAACTGCGTCACTGCCGGGGGGAGGAAGGGGAGAGGGGGAGGAGGAGGGAGGGGGCATCGGGCCCGGGAAGCTTTCAGGTGAGGACGTGTATGTGTGAGAGGTGGAAAAGGTCAATCTGGAGAGGAAAAGGAGGATTGCTTCAAATGAAAAAGTGAAGACGTGGTTCAATATTTCCACATGGACAGTGAAATACTTCATTAGGAGGGAGATCAATGAAATCCAGTCACAGTAGGTTGGATGTAAAAGTGAGAAAATGAAGGAGGGAAAAAAATGAGGCGAAAACGGAGGATTTTTAAGCAATAGATCACCTCAGAGTCCCCATGTCTGCAAAGCCACTTTAAAGGAGGCAGTTCTCACTCCTCCCAGACTGCCTACCTGTCACCTGAAGCGCCATCAAACCTGCTGTGACAAACTGACATGAGAGGCGTCTGCGAGCTGTCTTCCAGCCAGACAGCCATGTCATCTTATCCTGCTCTGGCACGGCGTTCGGGAGGAACCGGGGGGATTAAACCCAACGTTGACTTCACAAGCGGGGAGCGTTCCAACCGCGACTTTGCATGATGAGAAAAATCCTGCGAAAACTGGTATTTGTTTATATGGTGGCGGCGGGCGGCTGTGGCGAGAGTGACACTGCTGGATTGAAATCATTACAAGTGTAATGACGCGGGCCAATAAACCACCGTGCAACCAATGAGCCTTATCACCAAGATTAGAACAGCCTGAAGGATGAATGACAAAACATCGTTCGGGGTTCATGCAATTATTCCTCATTGATCTCTCAACGAGAAAAATAATGGTTCATGTTGAACATAAGTTAGATGAAGTAATAAGACACAGTCGGCCGCGTTGTTGCCCAGCGCATCTTTCTTCTCTGCCTAAACACATATTCAATATCAGTCTAAAATCTCCTGAATTTCACAAAACGGGTTTGAAATGTTAATTTATTTCCTGGTTTGTTTGTTTTTTTTAGATACACTCACTTTGAAGGTGTGATTTCCTGTTGAATCCACCAGATTTTAAGGCTGAGATGCTGTCAATCATGGTGTTACCAAGGAGACAGAGTTGCAGGCTTTTGATTGGTTCGGAAAAACAAAGGGGTGGGCTTTACCCTGCCAGCAAGGTTGTTGTTCACGGGTAAACACTGTGTTACAAAAGCAGCACATCAACAAAAAAAAGAGGTTCCTTCAGTCCTGTTTTATGGTTTAGCGAGTTTTTATTAACATTAACTTTGAAGAGTAAGAAAAAAAGAGGTTCCTCATTTCAAATCTGTAATTAGACCTTTTTTTTCCAGCGTAAACAAGTAGTAATATCTCATCAGCCACCGCTCTGTTGGATTTTCTCCTCTCTGAGGCGACTTGTATTCTTGGTGACAACTTGGCTGTGACTCAGACATCCAGAGCTGTTTAATCCCAACTATCTAAATGTTGTAATGCAGGACAACCCCCCCGGGGGATCAGGACACCCTCTGGCACTTAGTCCAGCTCCTTGTCATCGCCCATCTGTGCCTTCCTTTTCCCCGAGCCGGCCTCCCGAAACGAGTCTCTCGAATTTTACCTCCAACGTTAACAAATCATTTCATGGCAGTTTTTTTCCCCTTCTTTGTCTCCTCTCTTGCCGTTTTGTTTTTTCTTCTCGGGCGTCAGCCCGGAGGATGAGGTGATATCAAATTGAAAAACTTGCGGTTTGCATTCAACGCCCTTGTAGCCTTTGGCCTGGGTTGTTTTTTGGGTTTTTTTTTTTACTGTGACAAGACAGTTATGGATCACACATCCGTGTTGGTGGCCTGAACCTCCTCCCATTATTCACTCCAAGCAACTGAGTGATGTTAACACCTTGTCAATGCAGCCATGTGACTCCGTACCTGTCAGAAGAAAAAGGGGGACACTTCTCTTCTAAGCTGATAAATATCTCAGCAAATGGCACTCTTGTTTCATCATCTGCGTTTATTTGATTTATTTTTCTGTCACGCTAGGCTGCACGGCTTCCTCCTGGTGATTCTCTTCACACATTCTTCATAATTACAATACCAGCTGAATTATCATTTAATGCTATACGCTATATACTTTTACACAGCTGTCTATCTCTTGATGTTTGCTATTGTAAATTTTCTTTAATGCAGTCCGTCTCCCTTATGTATCTTTACAGAAATCAGCTTCCTGATGTGTGACCGAGCGCTCAAATCCAATATTCAAGTTCTTCATGTGAAGCTATCTGAGAGTGGAAGGTAATGGAGAGGAATACATTACTGCGGGCTGGACGTCCGGCCTTGTGTTTCTGATATTGCAGTGCGATTGTTTCGGAGTGGTCATGGGTGACACACAGCTCCTGGCTGCTTTTTCTGCCTTTTGTAAACATTGTTTTTTCCTTTCATTGGGTCTCGACCTCAAAGAGTCTCGGTCTTCTCTCGCTGTACTTCGAGCTCCAGTGATGGCTCGTGACATACGCCAAATTCTTCTCAACCGAGTCTTTGAATTGGAGGTCTCGTTCTAATTACCACTGAAAATAGTTTTGTTTTCAACATACAAATTGTAATTTCAAAGAAGAAACTAAAAAAAGCAGAAAACATCCACCTCTTTAATTTTTTTTAATTGGTCTGGAATCAGGACTTGTTATGGCCACTTTCCAGTCCACTTTTGTCCTTTTCAACCATCCCTGTGTGGTTTGGTTTGAGATCACAAAGACCCAAAGAACACATCCAAAAGTCTTTGGATATAACCTCACAGCCTTTGAAGGTCTTGCTAAATATGGCACCTTAGACATCCTCAGACAGCTCGTTCACTCTCACCATTGTGACAAAAGTACAAAGAGCTTTTTAAAACACAAACATTATCATTAATTTAACTTGGGAACAATTTGTCACAGGTGGTTCTTATCTGTGATTCACCACAGGTGTGTCACAATGTGCTTCCACACCGATCTACAACAAAAGGTGCCGACACCGAGCGAGCTTTTAGCTTTCCTACATTGTTTTTCATATTTGCTATTTTGTGTGAAACACGGGTTCTCTTGATCTATTTTCTTTTCCAGATATTCCACATTTTGCACTTAAACCTCACAGGTGCCAATAATGGTGAGCAGCACTGCAGCTGAATTTCAGGTGAGAACTGTTTTCTTTGAAAGGAGCTCAGCAGGAAACTGCTGCGATCCACTCGGATCGCCGCGTTTTTGAAAGAACTGGGGGGAAATTAGCCCTCGCTGTTTGAGTCCCAAACACTTTGTGCGACCCCACCAGCAACACTGTTTGCGTGCTCACGAGGAAATTAAGGGTCACTCAAAATTTGTAATGGGTTTTTAAAGCTCACAGGCAGCCGGGGCGAGGGAGATAAAATAGTGACCGTGTCATTGTGTCTCTGGGCTTCTGAAGACAATGAATGCTTCCGAGCCAAATTAATGGGCTTCCTGAAATTTATTTGCAGGATATTCGATAAGCTCACTTAGTCATAAGCTTTTGATTGCAGCGAAATCTTTTTAACTAAAACAGCGGGCACCGTGAGGCATGCTTGAGCCCTATAAAATGGATGATAATCTTTAAAACATGGCTTTGTGGAGAACTAATAAAGCCTCGAGCTGACAGCTTTTAGAAACTGTTGCTTTCATCGTACTTTGTGTTTGTCCTCATTAAACCACAGCTCATAACAAAGTGGGATGCAAGTGTCCTTGGGAAGACGAAGAAGTAGAGGAAGAAGAAGAAAAACAAAGTGCTCACATCCAAAACACTTCAGCAGGTGTCAACAACAGCACAGAAATTAAAGAGTCATTTCAAAAGACAATAAATTCACAAACTGCACATGTAGTCTGAGGACGTTGAGACTAAAAATTGATATAGGTGCACTTTTGGGCGCCTCTGATGTAGTTGTGTTTCAATAATTAATGTGTTTCAGTTTGTTGTCATCAGGGTGACTTTTCCGGCACTTACTCAATAACCTGAAGGTGGTTTGTCGTCTGCCCGTCCGTCCTCCAAACGCCGCCTGCAGGATACAGAGCAGAGATGAGACCTCAATCAGCCTTTTGGTTCCCACTGTGGTTTCTCATTTTTGCAAGTTTTTTGGCGTCTCCTTACTGCCGGCAGGTAAAAATCGGTTACGAGGCTGTTCAACGCCACGATTGGTCAACATTCGCTTGTCTGTTGACTCATAAAAGGACTGTAGTTTCTAGCATGAAGTAAAGTGCATGAACTTGTCGTTGAATGGTTGTTTTCGGTGAGGAACCTAAAGAGAAGAATCAGTTCCTCCTGGTGCAGAGGAGGGCCCCCAGGGGCCCTTGAGGGGCCGCCTTTCCTGCTCCAGCACACCTGAATGTAATGAAAGTGTCACCATGAGGCGCTGCTGAAAGCCTGATAACGAGCAATTCATCGCAATCAGCCGTGCTGAAGCTGAGACGCATCAATCATCAATCATCCCTCGTTTAAAGAGAACGGATCTGTTCTCGACGATGAGTCATCTGACCTGAAACACTTATGTCACTCTGCCCGTTACTTGCTATTTATATGAACTGTCACCTTTATTGGTTTTATCTGTTCCGTTTCTTTTGCTCTTTTGTGTTTTGCTCCTTGAAGTTCCTAATCTGTCGTTTGATCCTAAATATGTTAAAGATAATTTTTATCTGCACAAGCAGTGATTATTTTCCCTCCATTGTAATTCAGGCGAGTTGTCAACAATATGCTTTTAGACGAACAAAAGACTGCAGAAAAAATAGCATAATTTGAGGGAGAATCTTACAATTATAAGTGCATTTATCTCTGAGCCTGCTGATAAAGTAAATTAAAAGTGCAATTAGGCAGAGACATAAACACAGATGATTGCTCATTAGAGGTTGGAGCTCGTTTTAATAACCCCGTCTGCCTGTAATCACTGCTATTAATTTACTTTTTACATAAAATGCCTTGATTAGGACTTTGCCAAACTCAGACATCATCACATCAGATTGTTTGGAGTCAGACTTTGACAGAATCGCTCGTCGACTCACCACGCAAACCGTCAACCCTTAGTGGAGCCCAACACCTCTCTATATGCTTTAGCTCGGATTGGGTTTTATCGGTACGTTTCATCTTGTTTTTGGCCGATTTTCTTATTCATTATTTATTTTGTCAGAAAGATTCATGAGTTCTCCGAAAAAAAGCAGAACATTACAGGTTTTGGTGCAGCAAAGCAGAAACAATCTGCATTGGAGCCATTTAGTGAAGGTCAGCAGACCTGACATTAAAGAGACCACCTTGGAATAAAATAATGACAACCGCAGGTGCTATTTCTGGTTTCTTTTGGATTTAATTGTGTGTGAAAAATACCTGATTTTATTCTTAGGAAAGGCCACCTCACACCAACACCGAGTTAGAAAGTCAGATGTTTCTTGATCTGACAAAAAAAGGAAAAAAAAAACTGATTTTGAGATTAGAAGAAAGCGCCGGCTGATTTTATCACTTTGGGAGGATGTGACGGACCGAGTCCAAGTCGGAGAAGGTTTGATAGAGACGTCCAGAGCTGCAGGCCGTCTCCGATCACACACAGGTTGGGATCTCTTCTCTATTGTAGCTCCCTCCAGTTCAAAACTCGGTAACATTGGGAACGTCTGAATCATCCCAATTAAAACTGTGCAAGCTCATTTTTTAACTGACAAAAACTCAAGGACTAAAACTCTGAGAACAACACGCAGCCCTGGATGAAGGAGTGGTGGCCGAAAAGATAAAACGGATGAACGGAGTCTATTTGCCGTTGGAGTCCTCGCGTATTGCCGGCGCGGTCTCACCAAACGACCGTTTTATTGTCTCTTCGGGGCGAACAGGCTTGGAGATCGGCTCGCTCCTCTCAATACGCGAATCAATACACAAATTCACACGCAACCGATAACCTGCAGCCTCCTGCAGTTTGAATAATCACTGTCGCTTTGCATTTGCCCAAATCTTCTTGACTATCCCATAATTACATTTACATTGCTAATGGATTTGTACACTTTATTTTAGGGTGAGCTATACATTTGCATAATTATTTTCCTTTCAAATACCCTCATTGTTGAGCTCTCTTTTACTCTTTATTATGTAAATGTCACGCTACAATGAATTTCTGTGCGCCGTTTTCTGTTTTGGGAAAATAAGATGCTCTCGTGCATTTTCCTCTGGTTCTTTGCATCTGTGTTTCGCAGGCGTTTCAGCTGCCTGGATGCAGAGTCAGAGCAAACTGGGCCTGCTTGAGATTGTTATACACCCCACAGAACATGATTTGATGGTAATTGCTTAATTGCAATACGCAGTGCACCTGCCTGCGTTACGTCTTTCCACTCACTCGATTCCTTTTCTGATGCGTCACCCGTCCGTGTGCAGACACACAGCGGAGAGCGAGCGCAAACCTATTCAATCGCATTTATTTTTAGCGCAGAAAACGAGCCCCATCGCAGGCGGCGCTGTGCTGTACTCGGCGAGCGCGGCTCAGGTGGTGAAGTGGGTCGTCTCGCAATCCCAAGCTTGGCAGCGCGTGTGCTGGAGTGTCCTTGGGCAAGACACCAAAACACTCGAGTCGCTCACGACATTAACAAGGCTCGGACAGACCGTGGTGGAGCGAAAAAGACACGAACCACAGGAGTGAAGTCCATCAACATTGAGGGCTGACGGTGACGGAAATATCCTGCTTAATGCTGCTGCACTTCTGTTTCCTCCGAGCACTCAAAGAAAGTTTAATGTATTAAAGTGAGTCATGTAGGGCGTACGGTGTACCCAACGCTGTTGTTTTTCCATTGTCACCTTTTTCGCAATCCCTGTAGAATTTGCACCACACCCACACGTTCGGTGTTGTTCTATTTTCTCTGCTGCATCCGTCATATGCCAATGAAAAAATAAATAACCTGGGACATTGGGAGGAGAGGTTTTTTTCTCCCTCCTCTGCACTTCATTTCAATGACTGAGTGCTGCGTTCGTGTTTGTAACCCGCTGGAATTTTGTGTTGTTCGTTTTCCCCCCCTACATCCTTTATCCAACTCTGCATCCAGTCATCCCTCAGACCTGCTTTCAAGTCTTTGCGCTGCCTTCCAAACCTTGTGCAAACAGTGGAGCTGGAATAATTCATATGGCAACAGGGATGCCTTTTGGGTGGAACGCTTCCTCGGGCTGTTCGCCGTCCACCTTCCTGCCTTTGCGTTCCAATGGTTTTCCCGAGCATGCAGCTGGAGAGCGAGATAGCTGCTACCTCTTTGCCTTATGTCCTCTCCTTCCTCTTTGTTTGCGGCGCTACAATCCCTCACGTCTTGTTGTTCGAGTTGTTTGTTAGGAATGCTCCCTGTCCCCCCCCCCTCTCGCAGTTACAAGAGTAACTTCAGAGTAACTATGCTCAATTTGCAAGAGGGAAGAAGAAGGGGGGAAAAAAAGAGTCTCACTGGCGCGCTGCTTTTTGTCATTATGACAGCGTGTGTTCATGCTCGACTTGGCTCAGTGTACTCCCATTGTAGCCAGTCCAATCATCTGCGGGCGATACATCAAAAGAGCCAATATGAATAGAAGTCCCTTGTTATTGAGTCATAAATTAAAGACACATTTCCGCAGATTTCATCGATGCTCTAAACGGAAGCATGTATGTGATGCATCATGGACGTGACAAAGACCAGTAAATCAATTCACGACTCTCGTCCCCAACATGGAGAGCGGCAGCTAATTTATTCATACGCATGCTCGGCTGTACTGTTGCAACCAAAGACACTCATTAATATTCACATCGATTGGTATGTAATCTACAAATACAGCAAATCAAGCTATGAATAAAGGATATATTTTATGACGATGTCATTAGGGCACCAAAAAAGCAACAAACTAAATGTAATCACAAATATTGCACCTACGCCTCCGTTTTGCTTTTATTGATGTAATGGAGTCAAATAGGAGTTATAAACTGCATATATTTTATGCATGAGGATAACTTCATGTGCAGAGGCAATTTTTCGTCTTTTTATATGTGCATTGATTCCCCATCCGGCCCCCTTTGCATGGCGGTGTTATGCTACAGCACATTGGCATTTGAAACAAATGTTAAATAGATATGGCAACATACAATTTACAGTTCAACCACACATGCCATTGACTCTCCTCGTGCTATCCCACGAGATGTCTCTGTCAATACATCGATTCCATTAAATAAAGGTTTCCTTCTTGCTTCACATCCTTCACATAATGTCTCTATGAAAGGTCACGTCTGCATAGACGAAAGGAGGGTCACGGAAAACATCAGCTGCGCGCCGGGAAGTCTGAGCTGCCGAGATGACACTCTTTGCACACGGGATCGCAGATGTCTCGCACAGACACAATGCTAGGTCTTGTGTGCTTTTGTCCACCATCCGAGCGTCGCTCAGCCTCGCTGCTTTTGTTGGGAATACCGCAGGGAGCCTCACTGGACTGCAGTCAGACTGTAAAGACATACAAATTAAAAGCTGCTACCGCACGTTTGGTGAATCAATAAATGGTAACAAATGAGAGCGAGATGCTGCGCGGTAGAATGCTAATAAACTAACAAGCCTTTTATTTCCTAATGGATCACCATTGAAACTACAGTGGAAACTTTATTGGTCACCATGAAAGGTCTTTCAACAGACCGGAAGGCCACAAAGCGATCTTTATTTAGGAAGGCCCTGCTACTTTCTATTTTGTCCACTAGGGGGCGCACAGCAGAACACTGAAACAGGACAGAACTGGAAATTGGAGCAACAAAGGAGAGCATTAGCATGGACGCCAGAGTTGGATGGGGTGTTTTAAGTGTTCACGTTGATGGCAACAAAAACATTTTTTTAGGCCAGCAATATTTTGGCAAGACACTCAAACAGAGCTCCAGCTTTCCCTCATTTTCTTTAATGACAGGTTGCATAAATGAAAACTTTACTAAAAGGGAAAGCTTTTAGAATTTACACAGAACATGTCATCATTTATTGGTTTATAGACTACTTTTTCCCACTATGACAAAACAAACTGGGCCAACACATGATCCTTTAAGCATGAGGTTTCAACAAGTTCAAGTAAGGCCCAACATCATCCTTGTTCACTCCCCTTATTTGTTCACAAATGATGAATGCTGCTCTGGACTCATTGATTGTACCAATAATAACAGACCAATAAGAGCGTCATTGCCAAACCTTTCATAACTTTCTTGTCTTTTATTACAGTTTTGTACTTACAATTTTAGAAGTAAACTGAGATGCATCGATTTTGTTCTGAACATTTCTGCAGCTTTTTTACTGTAAATGCTGGCGTGAAACTCTGCCTTAATGGTATTTTGCTATGTTATACAAAGATTAAAAACATCAATCAGTCACTGACTTACAGCAAAACGCTCGTTTTATTGACCTTTTTCCCCTCGCAGAGTAAAATAAAGAAACGGAGGGAGGGGAAAGAAGCACTTGTGTTTACCAGTTATTTTTGTGCCTCTCGCGCAGTCAAAACGTTTAAATCCCTCTCGCACGCACAGGCGAAGAGAGACAGTCGCAGAGACATATAAAGGTTGTACTGGCGTCGACAAAATTGCCTCTCAAGTCAAGATGCCAGCTGAGAAAAAAAAAAATCATAGCAACGAGTGGAAAAACTAGACTGATGGTCTGAAATCTCTCTCCGAGGTGGGAAAACAAAAGCGCAGTGGACTGTCGGCGCTGTTTTGACCGAGACAATATTGAAACAGATGAGAGCTTGATGTTGTTGCTTTGTTTGCAGCGGAAGAATATTATGATTAATGAGTGATTCATCCCGACATAATACGCTTGGGAGTTCGTCCACTTACAGCTCGAACAGCATGTATTACTATTTTTATTTCGGTCATTTAAACAGAGGGAACGAAACACTGAGTAATTACCACTCGTTTAGAATTTAGTCGGATACGTTTATTCATTTACTTAAAAAAAACACATTTATTGTTACACATTTGTTTATGTTTATTCATGTTCTTTGAATTTATTTAATCAGTCATTCTTCATTTTAAATGAATGATTTTGAAGTTTTAAATTTGTTTTTAAACATTGGAAAAAGAGTAATAATTGTATACTAGAATACGAAATTGATCATTTTTTCCCATTTTTACATCATGGACAATGGACACACCTCGTTTTTGGATCACTTTTCCAATTTTCAACGATTTGCCAACATTAAAAACCAGCATTTGTCACCAGACCTTCTGGCATCGTTGTGCTGTTGTTTTGCAGGTATAGGTCAGTCACGTTGAAGCCCTTTCGCTACGTCGGGCGCTCGGCGAGAGAGGCCGAGTAATTATTGTCCGCTCCAGAGTAAAGGATTGGCTATTGGCCGGCCCACTCCCCCGTTGCCCTGGTAATGCTGCACTGTTATTGATAAAGTTGATAAAGAAATGCTTGGGCATGCACCTGGCAGATTAGACCTGAAATCCCCAAGGTGGGGAGCAGCTGCAGCTAGACAACATACACTAAGTCCCCAGGCAATCAGCAGCTCGCAGGAAAGTTTGGCTCAAGTGTGAAGGACCGAGAAGAATGCGGCTCTAGATTTATTTGCTTTAGGTTTGTCTGGTTTGTAACACCAGCTTCAGATACGAGTATTTCAGGATTCATCTGGAGGCTGCCGGGTGAGAAATGAAGATACACTGATTTCGGAAGAGAGGAACTTGCGTGTGAAACGGGATAGGTTCCTGGTACAAGAGCTCCTTAAAGTAGAAGAGGAACCAAGCAATGATTTCTGAGCTCCAACACTGGACTCGTCGAGCCTTTTCTCACAACTTTGAAAACGTTAGACCTACGTGGCTGCAGCAGCTGGTTTACAGTGTGACACTGAACAGTGCATGACTTTAAGATGGAAAAGTACATTGCTATTTATGTTACTTTGCAGAGATCAAACGCGCATCATGCATCACAGAGTGAGAGCAGTGTTTCTCAGCCTTGGGTGGAGGTCAAAAAATGCATGGGGGGAAAAATGCCACACGTTCTGGAACCTGGAGC
>JASSRZ010000083.1:13604457-13628586 GCA_032164315.1 Malacoctenus gilli | reverse complement strand
CACAATACTTCCAAGAGTCAAATTAGGTACACTACAGGTACATCAATTTAGATTTTCTTTATGTCAACAACAAACCCAGTGTTTCAAGCTTCACCAGCGCATCACTCTTTGTAACAATGCAGCTTGTTTTCTGAACACAGTCCTGATAACTCGGCGTGTGGCTGCAGGATCAATACAGTTCAGCAGCAACACGTCGCATAAAAAAGCCTCCGTGCGTTCAGCTGCTTTGATAACTCTGGAAGTTTGTGAAGTTGCTCTGAGTTTACACACACACAGAGCCTGTGACTAATAATGAATCTCATTCACTTGCTGGTGTGAATCCAATTAATGTCTGCCAATCTATATATATTAGATCTGCATCACACCTGTCCTTCAAGCAGTCAGTTTGATGACATGGTTAGTAATGATGTGAAGTCCTTCTTTGGCTGCAACATTCACACAAACGATCAGCGAAGACTCTGAAACGGTGCCGTTCTGACGCATGATTCCAGTCGGTTTTTCCGTCCCGAACCGTATTCTGAAAGGGGATTTTTCTCCCCTTATGCTTTTGTGGACCCGTTGAGGGTTTACAATCAATTTTCCCACGAAGCCTGCTTACAAATCCAAATGAGACTTTGTGCAAAAATTGTGCAATGTCCTGAACATTTGTTCAAGTCAACAACAGAACAGAAAAGAAACTTAATTGAACCTAGAGATGAAGAAATCAGAAATGTGGGAGACGGTTTAATGTGAGCAGAAATTGAGATCTACTGTTGTGATAATCAGGCAACATTGTAGAAACGGTGCCATTTCCTAATAGAAACACAAATCAATATCTCATGTGCACATACAAAAGCAGTAATTGCACTGAGCCATGAGGTATTTCGTACACATCTTTTTGGCAAACCAACAACAAGTTGTACAGAGGTAAGTACTGTAATCGTCTGAAAGACATTTATTAAATCAAGAAAGGTTTAAAATATTTATCGCTAAATGTTTTGGTGGAATTTGTAAAAGTAGACTTATTTCTTTCATCATGACTCTAACAAGAATTAACATCCAAATGAGCATTTCCCTCAAACTTTTGCCCCCTCTGAGTTTTTCTCGTGTATTTCCGATGTGAAAAGTGTCAAGTTGTGAGTCCTTCATTAGCAGCTATTTTCGAATGTGTTTCCAGCATTTTTCCAGGTGTGATGTCCATAGGAGGTAAATGATAACAAATCGCACCAAGTATCCATTCAGGGATAATTTGTCAGAAATGATTTGTTTTGATGCAACCTTTTACAGCTTCCAAACACTGATAAACAACTTCTCCGTCTCCAGTCGTCATGCGCTCTATGACTGCGCAGCGGCGTTCGCGGCTCTCCATGTAAGAGAGAGAATTCAAAGGCTTCATGCAAATTTTCTGGCCGCCCTGAGGGCACGGGGGCCGCAGAGCCAGGTGGAGGCAGTGCGTTCGTGGTGGGGTGGGGGTGGGGGGGGCCAGGTGTTGTGTGGTCTGGCAGGAGGAGCCCGAGCCGTCTGCCCGTGGGTGCTGATTGACGGACGGGTAAAATAGTGAGTCCTGTCTGGAGGATCCCTGCCGTGTGATGGATGGAGATGTGACCGAGGGGCACCGGAGCACATTTGGATGCACAGTATTAATCTGGGCTGACAGAGGCGGAGCAGGTGCCGATTTCACCAGCTAATGTTTGTCTACAACTGGCTTTTAATCCAGTACACAAGGCTCATCAGTGCTTATCCTTCTTAAATTACAGATTATTTTTTGCCCCTACAATATGTTATTAAACACAAATCATTAACTCCTTTCACTCGGCTAATACAGACAAATAAGAGGATTGGAGAAAAAAAAAATCACAAAATCTACTTCATATGTACAACTGGTGTGGAAATTAGGTCTGGGGAGTTAATCTGCCATAAAGTGGGCCTTCAGACTGGTGCGTTTCCATCACCCCGAAATAAACTGCGGCCGCTACCAGAGACACACCATTACCGTCACCACTTAACCTGTTAACGTCGGGGATCAGGAAATTTGTGCCAGTCCAGTTGTTCATCCGTCAATTGAGCCATCGGGACGATCAGATTACACGGACGCCGTCAGGCCATTTATTCAGTTTGGAGCACAAAATGCAGCGATTTAAGTCCAGATTACCACTCCTCAATTAATATCGGGAGGAGGCTGTCTGAACAAAAATCCTATTTAGAATAATATCGTCCTACTTTTACACTAATACAGGACAAAGTCACCTACCGCTTTAAGTCGTGTACTTGGGAATGAATCATACATGTGTCTCTAAATGGGTTAAACCCATAAATGAATCCACTCGGCTTTTACTGACAGTCTGGAATTTAATTTTCTCTCTCTGCTGCAATTTTGGAGAGTAGCTGCATTTAATCTCACAGTTATAGCGGTTGCCTGACAGAATGATGCATGCACACAGACCCGCACAAACACAATCACACATGCATTAGCCGGCAAAACCTGACGAGGTAACAACCTGATAAAAACAGAGCAAATACAGGACATCAACATCCTACATTGGTAAAGCAACTGCAGCCACACGATGCATCTGTTCTGTTACTTTCGTGCAAACTAAATCATCATATACCAGATGCTTTTCTTCTCATTCAGCGCCAGGTGAGAAACAAAAGGTGGATTCACATCACACAAATCAGGCTACCAAATGTACCGCTGACCTTTCGTAAAAACACCTTTTCTCTCGCGAGCAGGGCAACAACGTTGTCGTCTCTAACGTCGAGTCACAGCCACAGTACTTTCACAATGCGCTGCTTCTCGAACTTGTCAGCCAAGACAGAAGGTCTCTCAGCGGGATCAGTTTCTGGCAGTTTACCCGTCTCATGACTGGGATAGATGCACCTTGATCAGGAGGCTCGCCAGATGGGGATTTCCCAGGTGCATCTGTAAGAATCTGGAGCAGATGACTCGCTTTTATTAATTCAGATTCAGTTCATAACAGGTTTAATCATGTGAAGGAAGACATATTTCTTTACTTTTTTTGTCCCCGTCCCCCCCCCCCCCCCCCCCCGACTGCAGTTTCAGCTTGCACAGCCGGTCAGGGTCAGTCGCCAGGTAGAACATTTGCTACAGGTCACACAAGAGTCTGTACAGTCATCCGAGAGAAAGTCACGGGGTCGGCGCTAAAGCAAATGCAGCTTTTCACCCGCTGGAGACCATCTAAACTTGGCAGCGCATGACCTTTGAAATACAAAATTAGCATGTTCTTTTGTTAAAAGTCACCTCCTGATAAAGAGGTGAACATCATTTAGAATAACATGGATTTTGTAATGGTCGGGAGAAGTGGGTAGTTGCAGTGTAAAGATGAATCGCAGAATGTAACTGATCTAACACCTCAAAGAGTAGCTTCCCCTCGGACCCTCACCGACCACAGGCGACCGAACCCACCGCAGCAGTGCTGCGACAAAGCTACGATTACTGCCTCGTGCGTTTGATCAGGTTGGGGACTGATGCTGGGTCGCTGCGGCGAGAACCAAGCTTTTACTCCCTTCATCACCACCGTTTATGAGTGAACACTGCACAGACGTGGCATACGCACAAGCCAATTAAAAGCACAGAACAGAAAGTGCACACAGATACTGTGGAAAGGTCTCGGCTGTGATAAGGTACAAGAAAGGTATAAGTCACACGCAACCATCACATGTGGCTTCACATCATGTTGCCATCGCAGGCTGTTGCATCAAATTGGTAGTCCAGAGTTTCTCCATCCTTGGTCTGGTAATTCGAGACATTTTCCCTCTTTTTAAATGCTCCAAATTCAAGAGAATGATTTATTCCTTGAGGTTTTTTTGCTGCAGAGTTTTATCACTGGAATCAGATGTACAAAAGCACTGAAATATCTAAAACACACAGGGCAGCAGGTTATCACCAGAGGGGCTTTAAAAGAAACCACTACGAGCTGTGTTTGCCATCACCTTGAAAAGTCTCTTCTTGTATTGAATTAGTGACTCACATCAGTGAACTGAGCTTGAGCTGAGCACGTCTGGCAAATGCATGTTGCATTTTTAATGGAGGTCACGCATGCCTGATCACCCCAGGATTAAAACTCGTGGGATTAACCCCCTTTACGCAACACACAAACACATTTCATCTTTAACACAAATGTGCAACAGCATCAGGGGTGGAGCTACGCTATGATGACCACAAATCTATGATATTCACTCCTAAATTAATGATGAGAAAGGCTCACAACCACATGTTCAAACTTTCAACACTGTTAAAGCAAGAGTTAATTTACATGCTGCCATTTTCTCATTCTTCTCTCTAAATAACTTAAAATCTCTCCACAATGTGATAATTAATTGTCGCCACTTGTCAAATTGGTGCTAGTGGTAAAGCGTCAAGCCAGCAGCTTCATTTTCGTTTTTATCAAAGAAGTGGTCAAGTTTTCCTGCTTGTCATATTCCCAGCTGCTGGCCTCCAGTGCGTGTTGTCAAATTCGATTCCAGCTCGATGACGGCACGCTGACCCATCCTGATACTGTGGCTGTCTCATGGTAACTCCTAAGGAGTTGGTTTAAATAAAGAAAACAATGTTTTCTGGTCTGGTTGAGATGTTTATCTTGGGTGCCATTAATGAAAGCAAACCAATGGTTTATGAATTGCTCTTGTGAAAGGTCCCGGTCGGTTCAAACTTGAATGTTTTTTTCTGTTTTTTGTTTGGGTTTTTTTTTTTTTTCATTGAATGGATGGCCTTTGCGTTTCATGTTTGGTGTCGATTAATGAAGAAACAAATGTTTTTTCTGGTCTGGTTGAGATGTTAATCTTGTGTGTGTTATTGAAAGCAAACCAATGGTTTATAAATTGCTCTTGTGAAAGGTCCGGGTCGGTTCAAACTTGAATGTGTTTTTTTTTTCCCCAATGAATAGATTGCCTTTGCGTTTCATGTTTGTCCATAAATGCAGAAACCAATGTTTTTCTGGTCTGGTTGAGATGTTTATCTTGCGTGTTATTGAAATCAAACCAATGGTTTATGAATTGCTCTTGTGAAAGGTCCGGGTCGGTTCAAACTTGAATGTTTTGGGGGGTTTTTCTCCAATGAATGAATTGCCTTTGCGTTTCAGTTTTGCAGGTTGCTTTAACCAGTTCACAACACTTCGTTACTTTTCTGATTGCAGGGCATTATGGGTGTGGGAGCAGCATCGTAACCGAGGTTCTCACAGGTCACTTTGACCAGCTCACGTTATGAAGTGTTCCTTACGATGGCCTGACTGGTGAGTGAAAGAGCAGCATCGTGACTGAGGCTTTTGCAGGTTGCTTTAACCAGCTCACAACTGTTCGTGATTCTTCTGATTGCCAGGTTGTTGGGCGTTAGAGCAGCATCGTAGCCGAGGCTCTCACAAGTCACTTTGACAAGCTCACGACACTTGGTGACTCAGAAGCATCTTTCTTTTTAACATCTCGCCAACTCTGAGCAGGCACAACATTGCATCCATGCAATCAACCTCAGAGCAACAAAGGTAAGGGGAACAAAGCTGAATGCATCAAAGGTGAGTGAAATTTCCTTATTAAGGTCTTGTTCTCGGGATCTTTAACATTCTTGAGACGAGCTCCGGAAGTAGGGGTTTGTTGAACGAACACAACATATGACTGAAGCACAAAGTGCTTCACAAGTTAAAATCAAACTTAAAAATTATTTAAAAGCACCCCCACCGACACCACAAACACAGCGCCACAATCACCTTCATACCCATGAAAGGTTAGGTGCAATAAAGGTCTTTTGACCAGCTTCTCTCATGTTAAGATAAAAACACTTGGCATAGTTAAAAACCACATTTCTCAAAAGACCATATTCATGAAAGGTTATGTACATTAAAGATCTGTTGACCAGCTTAACTCATGTTAAGAAAAAATAATTTAGACAAATAGTTTATCACCATGTTTCTCACACTTATGTATACACACACCTCCACACAACCACTTTGTGCCAACTAGCAGCTTGCCTTTTCCCTTGCACCCACATCCCTCAAGACAAAATAGGGTTGACCATTAAGATTATTATTAATACCCCCCCCACACACACACACACACACACACTCTAAAATGGTCTCAGTGAAAGTCAAGAAGTCTGAACATTGAGACTTTTTGATGAGGCAGCGGGTCTTTTGAAATAACACTTGGCAATGTCCAAAGGTAAACTGGTGCTTTTTCAAGAGCACTTCATGAAATAAACTGTTTTCTGGTTTACTTGAAGGTTTCAATGGTTATAAAAGTGTACTTAATACAAATGAATTGCATGAAAGCAATTTATCTGTGGTTTTCAAATGGTTTGAATGAAAGTCAAAAGGTCTGAACATTAAGACTTTTTGATGAGGCGGGGGGTCTTTTGAAATAACACTTGGCAATGTCCAAAAGGTAAACTGGTGATTTCTACAAAAGCACTTCATGAAATAAATGGTTTTCTGGTTTGCTTGAAGGTTTCAATGGTTATAAAAGTGTACTGTGAGGCAGGGGGTCTTTTGCAATGCACAACGGTAAATGGGAGTTTTACAAAACTTCGTGATATCAAAGGTTTTCTGGTCTGGTTGAAAGTGTTGTTTAAATGTGTTCATTTCCAAACAAGTGTGCAATCAGGTGTATCGATGGATGCATCAGTCGTGGGTAAAGGGAAGCACCAAAAATGCCGGGTCGGTTCAGACTTGCATGGTGCTTCCTCATGGGTTAATCCGCCCTCTGCTCTGTTTAGCAAATGAATGGTACTTGTTGGGTTGGAGGGCAGAGACGCCCAATTTAAAGCTGCTTTGGTTCTGGTAGTAGAAGCTGACAATGCCTCCAATATGTTAGGGAACTAACAATAAGAATGGTATTTTCATTGTCTGTTTTCTCTCTGCTCTTCGCTCTGATTATGGCCTTCTGACGTCTAACTAAATGGATATATTTCAACTTAATTTCTTTGTCTGTCTCTGTTTTGCCCCGCAATACACTTGCAACCTGTCCAGGGTGTCCTCTGCCTTCGCCTGCAGCCAACTGGGGTCGGTTCCAACACCTCCTGCCGCCTGGAATAAGCAGAATGGATGGATTGGTATAGTACACTCTTGGTCTTGACTTGGTGTCGCCCCTCCTTGGTCTTGGCATGCTCTGGTCTTGGATCCTGACTTGGTCTCTGGTTCGGTGGGCTTGACTACAAAACTGGTGTTGAAAAACTGAAGAGACTTCAAGTGTTTTCCTCCGATCTTGCACCCGTGCATTACGGCTTTTAAAACAGACAACTATTGGAATTGATGAGCCTACTGTCTATACACATGGTGCTGGGGTTTGATTGATTCCTCCACCACTCTGTCATTTCCGATATGCAGCGTAAACCACTTGCTCTCGTTGGTATTCCTCCCAGCATCCCTCTCTAATACCCTCCTCTGCAAGCAAACATGCAAGAGTCTTAGCCAAAAGAGGAATTCATATTTCATCATAGCTGCTTAAGGTGACCGGTGTACTATATGAATCCACTATAAGATGAGTCATTGGATATGATCTGGATGGAGGCTGTGTTTGCAAATTGCCAATTAGAAACAGTGTTGTATTTATTTTTGATAAAGCTGAATTCATTATTCTCCTATTACTGACATGTCGAGCGGGTCACAGATAGTGAGACGACAGAGATGCGCACATATAGCTGAGTCACTGCAGACCTATATCAGGCTACCGT
The DNA here is from genome assembly GCA_032164315.1 of Malacoctenus gilli. Lineage (NCBI taxonomy): Eukaryota > Metazoa > Chordata > Actinopteri > Blenniiformes > Labrisomidae > Malacoctenus > Malacoctenus gilli. Next base: position 13,620,929 of record JASSRZ010000083.1, on the reverse strand, counting down.
AAATGTCACAAAATGTATTTTCTTTAGTTAATTGTATGCAGAAAGTTTCGGCCGCAGCTTGTTTCTCGTTTGGCACGATTACTCTCTGTCTTGGAGGCTTTGGCTGTTGTGGTGGACGGATTCTTTGCATGGTGGAGCATTAATCGAAGCTCTGCACACTTCTGTCTCGTCAGGTCAGCACGGGGGTTTAGAAATTAAAAGCATGAACGACATTGCCAGGAAAAGAACAAAAAATTGCTTAGGTGCTATAAGAAACCAGTGATTTAATTTTGTAGGTGATCCGGTGACCCAAAACTTCTTTGGCATGCTGTAAGAATGTGAGGAAGGCTTGAACAGGGGACTTGGGGGAAGTTGGCGCTCTCAGAATGCTTGCAGTTAACACAATATCATCATTTACACATCATCAATACTGGGATATTGCCACGGCTCAGCTGTGTTTTCATCACTTTTATCCGATTGTGTAATTTAATGTTAAAGTTAAAAAGAAAAAAACCCATGAAGACAGAGAAGCGTGAAGAATTCAGCAAGGAGACCCAAAAAAACCCCCTCCGCTCTATCAGATTTCCTGCGCACAGAAACCGAACTCTGTCGCTGAAGATCTAATTCTACTGTACCTGCTGCCAAAACCATTATTCAGGGAATTCTTTGTGATGAGGCTGCTATAGGAAACTCGATATAGGACTCATCGCTGACAAAACAGGCATAGAAATAAGGTCGCCCAGGAAGTTTGCTTTGAACTTTAGAAAAATGTGGGTGCTGGCTGATATTTGATATCGTTTCTGACTGAAAACACAAATGTAACTGCAACTGTTTGTTTATGTTCTGTGTCTCTGTGTGAAAATGTCAATGTGTTTGTTCCCCTCCCAGGAGGAGCAGCATGACTTCAGCCCCTCTCTCTCTCTCTTTCCTGCACAGCTTCTTGGTCTCAAACATTATCAGTCTTTAGGTGAATGTTTTGGGTGCTAAATATTTAATTCCAATTATTTTCAATGTTCATTATTAATTAAAAGCGCAGATAAGGTACAGGCCTAATTGAGGTTGTCAAAAGGTTTTTGGAGGACAAATAAAGACACTTTCCATCTGCTATCTTATGCAACAAGTGCAACAATTGCTTTCTATCCCCCAAAATGACTGGAGTAGACATGAAACTAACCAAGAACACATTGCTCATTGCTTCATCGCCACATTAGAGGCATTTGCAGCATTCGTGGCAATTTCCTGTGATGGTTTTTGTGCGTGATCTGATTGCAGTCTGGATTAGTTGTCTCTCTCTCCCTCTCGTTTGGAGCGGTTTGTCCCTTCATCATCTTCTGTTTCCTCGAACAGATCAGCGCAGATTGGGACCAGCCTTAATCTGAGAGATCCACATCGCTAAGGCAGCTGCTGGCTGACCAAGAGGTTGGCACCGCCAGCACTTTGTAATGACCACGGCAGCTGGTGTGGGGACAAGGAATCGCATCACAGCGGCGAAGGACACGAGTGTGTGTGGCTGCCATCTCGCAGCGCTGACCGTTAGTCCGAGTGGCAAATGTTTACTAATACCAGACTTACAGTGTGCCTCATCATGCTCCTTTGGATTGCATTTAGATTGGAATTTTATGATTAATCATCAAACAAAAAGCATCATTAGTGGAACAGCATTCAACCCTCTCAGCGACTCTCTTTCCTCCCTCTTTATTCCCCCCTCGTTTTCTCTCTTTCCCCGCTCAGATCCTCTCTTCCCTCCTCATTTTCTGCAGCACAGATTCTCTCTTGGAAAGTGCCGCAGCAGATGCTCGCAAGGCTAAAGTCTGGATAGATTACAAGATCTAACAGATGCTTCTACTGTTTCCTCTCGCTACCCCAAACCGAGCAGAACGTGAATATGCATTTGTGCACCCACTGTACAGTATTTATGTCATTTGGAAGTTTTCACTTGAAGGCTACAAAGATGAAAAAAATCTTCTGTGTTGAGAGCGAAATTTAATAAAGGTATTTCGTTTTAAAAAAAATCCATCGGTGAATGTACTTTTTTTCCAACCTTGTGGTCCAGGAAGCCCCTTGGGAAGGTGCTTAGGGGTCAAAGGTCAAGTATTTGCATGTTGTGAAGTTGTTAAATTCATGGCTTTTCCGTTAGGACCCACTCTTCTCGACTCTACACAGCTCAGATCGTTTTTCATTACAACTGCGTCCCACCTCAGCCGCTGTCCAGTCGTCATAGCAACACACCCTAAAACACACATTTCATCCTTTGTATCTAAGAGAAGATGCTGAGGGGAGGTTTTACCCGCTGGTCAGCCTACAGAGGTAGTTTAGGCATCACCGTTTTACTTCGACAACAAGACGTAAGGGAAGAAAATGTCACATCCAGGTGAATGTCTGCAAGAGTAGCTGGTAACGGATACCTTTATCTGATGGAAACCATGTAGAGCTGAGCCAAGCTGAGCTGAATTGGAACTAAGAGCGCCATGTAAGAAAAAACAAATGTACACTGCCTAGTGCTTTTATTTTGAAGCTTTTTGCTTTTTTAGGAGGTGAGAATGTAGGTTTCCAACGGTGGTTTGATTCAAAATAATGTTTTGACAAATCAGCGATTGTAAAAAGTAGGTTCACAGCTGTTTGCTGCCCGTTCTCTGCATTTTGAACAGATACCAGCAGAAACCATTCAAAGGCTGATTCCAGACAAAAACTTTAGAGTAGCCATTGGGATTCTCTGTCAACTCGACATCTGTTTGAGAGAATTTCAGCCCAGTTTTTGTTGTGCAGCTCGACGTTTTCTGCCTTACAAGCTGCCGAATATTGAGAAACAACAATTAGGAAAACTTGGTTTTGATCACAACACTTTCATCCGGAGGAACTGAGCCATTTGCGAGAATCCTTTGAGGCATTTTGCCCTTTTTCCTTGTCTTATCTCCCTCTCTTTTGTCTTCCTCTCACAAGACGGACGAACAACAAACGCCTTCACCCTGCAAAATGCCATGTAATACTTAGGAAGGATACACATTTACCGAGTCCGCCCACACGCTAATAAGAAGGCACACAGTCACTCACACAAACCTAATCTAAAGATTTAGGAGGCGTGTATGAAAGTCATCACAGCGGAGGAGAACCTCCATTGTACCATGTTTATGTTCGTCCTACACTTCTGTGACAGACTCTCTAAAACAGCATTTAGCAGTCATGCAGCTCCGACTGGATGTGTGAGCCGTTCAATCTATACTGTACGATAATACAAACGGAGGCATGATGACAGAGCTTGAATTGATTGCCTCTGCAGGCTGGTGATACGCTGTGCTTTATTCCAAGAGCAGTGGTTTGGAAATGCGTTGTGCTGGGGCAAAGCGGTGCGTCGTCCTTATATATGCTGTTGTGTAACCGAGAGAAGAGTTTCAGGTTGGGAAATAATAACAAAACTCAGGAATGAGAGAAGAGACAGCCATGCAATGTGCTCCTCTCGGCTCAGTGACAATTAACCTGCAACGCACAAATATATCATAAGCCTCCTCCATTTTTTTTTGCTCTTATTTTCACAATAAGCCATTGTTTTGGGGAACTCATTTGCAACAGATGGCTGGATGCAATTTTAGACAGACAGAACGAGAGTCGGAAAATAAAACTCAACAGCAGACACGCTGTACAAAGGAAAAAATATATATATATGTTGAGCTGCAGAAGTCATGCTCAGATGATTTTATTTTCCTGTCAACGACAAGTTGAATTTAACTGAGAAGTGTTGTGATACAAAAAAAAATGTAAAAGTCAACAATAGGATTGTCAGGAGCGACTGTTTTCTGCTTTCAGTGCGAGCAACTCGAATTAGTTTCCTGCTTTTTTTATTAACTTTGATAACTTTTGATACGTCACCAAATGCCCACGAGTTATTTTGATCCTCCACATTTGAGTAAATCTCAATAACTTTGTTGCTATACAACACCCACAAAACTCAACATTTGATTCACAAATTGAGGTATTTCAAAATTGACTTCAAACAAGCGTTGAAGGTTAAAATCTGAGTTATCAACAAGAGTGTTGAAAATAACTTAAAATAGAATTTTACTAACTTCGAGCTGCAGAGCTGCTGTCTCACTCGGACATTGAGACAAATTTAGCATAAGTCAGAGGTTGTTGGTGCCTTTGAAGAGCAGCTTGACTGTTTCACTCAACTCCTGTTGAATAAAAACCAAGTTGTTCACCCTGATTTCTGAGCATCTTCACTTGCCTGACTGCAGTAACTTCACTTCAACCGTTTGGATAATTCAGTAATTCGACTGGCCAACATGGCACCAACAGCGCCGTTCATCAGCCACTTTCCCAAATAACTAGTTACGTTTCTCCCGTCACTGCCAGAGTAGCACAACACAGCGCTGTTGGGCAGCGACTTGTGACGTGTTGGAGGGATTGCGACCTTTTTCAGTCCCATGTGGATCGTCACGACTTCACAGGAGATGGAATCCACATGCGGCGCGGTCGACACAGCCTGAGGTAGAGTCCAGGGGTCAAAACAATCAAAGCGGGGGGATGACGGAGCTCCAACGGGGGGGGAAAATGAAGCTATGATCGAGCATGAATTAAAGAAACACCGGGGGGGTATTTAGACTGCCTGGGAACGACGGAGGTGGTCTGCGAGGAGGGGATGGTGCCGTAACGACACAGAGAGGAGGAAAAAACAGGTCACGTCTCGCTGAAAATCCATTTAAAATCTAGCCAAAAAATCACCAGTTGGGGTCTTATATGAGGAATATCAACTACTGCCACAGAAACACACACACACACACACATACACTCTGCAATAACATGAACCTGTTGGTGTCGGTTGCTGCTGCATGTTGCGGATTCCTCTGCAGGTGCAGAGTGTAGCGAAAACGCCTGAGGGTTCATATGATGAACTGTCATCCTGTGTTTGCCTGTATATTTCATGTTTACTTTAAAAAATGTAACACGTATGGAATCAATCGAGGATCCTGACACGTTGCCGCATTTTTATTTCACTCTTAGCCAAGCTTTGATGGCTTCCACGCACAAAAAAAAGGAACCGATGCTCGATATTTGCTTCGTATGTCGGTTATTTTCCCCGCGTATTGATCGTAGGGGGGGTGCGTGAGGACTAATAAAACAATACATGTTTAGATGCGTCGGACGCGGCATTGCAGGTGTATTGGGGTGGATAAATCAAAGATATGGCTGATGCACACTGAATACAGAGAGGGAAGAAAATGTGGGGAAATAGATAGTGTGGAAGGAGCGCGCTTCCTCAGAGGAGACCGGTAACACCTGTTACATTTATATGAACAGATGTCCCAATGGCAACCTCTGGGAGAGCAGAACCCCGCAGGCTTTTTTGGGCGACGTGCGGGTCTGTTGTAAACATCCATAATGTATGCAACAAAGGTGCGTCTCAAGGCTCACAATGCGCTTGGTAAAAACATATATGCGGGATCGTTGTGAGGTCTCCCAGCCTCGGCGCCCAACCTTTGCAGCAGCGATCCGTATTTGACCTCGTGGTTGTTTTTTCGGTCAAGTTTTTCAGCGGGGTTTTTGTGCTGCATGTCTGTCTTTCCCCTAAACGCCGATTGTGTCAAAGCCCTTTCATTTTTTAATCAGCTTTGTATCCACTCTCTCTGAAGTATGAGTCACAGAAACCCTGCGTTATGGACAGGAACAATTAAAGTTTAATGCTGCCGCTAATTCACTCAAAAGGATTATTTGACTGGAAAAAAAATACTCTCTAAATCACGGCCTCGACTGCCTGAAATCACAATAAACGCTCAAAGTCAGAGTGAAAACCAGTTGTGAAATAATGCGATTATAAATCGGACGTCTGCGCTTCCGCAGGCTGGCGACATCCACGCAAACAAACAATCAACAAACAATGACACCCTGGCAATTTGCGACATGTTTATTTCACACCTTTCAGGAAAAGACTCCACATCATGAACACAATTTATTGAATTTATTCAAGTTAAGTCAAAAACTCTTGTCAGAGTTGCTGTTTCTTAACCTGTTTTATAATTGGACAGCTGGAATTACACTTAACTCATGTTTCCTTCCCACAAAACTTTCTCAAAATGGCGCTGTAGTATTTGTAACTTTGGAAAAACATTTATTTACTTGAAAACTCAGCGTTTGTAGTATTTAAACCCCCCCTCCAGCAGGAGCTGCCACAAAACCTCCTCCTTTCCTTCTTGAAGGAAACAGTCAATGTTAGAAATGCAGGATTTGTTCTGCTGTTGTCAGTCTGTTTAATATACATAATCATGATGGTATTTGTACTCTAATAGTCAAGTCATGTGACTTTAAATTGACATCAAATAATAGTCTCTCGTCTCGAATCTCTGTAAAAAGCTTCAGTGATCTTCCTTTTTTTTGTCCTGACCACTTAAAGTCTTCATTCTTTGCAAAATGATTCCTATTTTTCTCTCTTTGTGTGTCATCTTGTCTTTGTTATGCTCAGATTTTTGTTGGAGATCCTCCAGTATGTAACACCACACGTTTATTTCTTCCCAGGTGCGTACAAAATTCGCATCAAAGTGTACATCAAAAGCAGGTTTTCGCCGAGCGGGTCTGCTACAAAGCCGGCTCTCCATCCCCCCGTGGAGCTACAATCAGGTGTGACTCATGGTGAATAGGCTTGGAGGACAAATGGAATTCACAGTGAGCCGTCATGCTGACAAGCTTGTCATCTTCCTCCCTATAATTGTCTTTCCATGTCTCAGCAGGTCAGCGGAGATCCAGCTGAAATATGTGGCGTTGCATTTAAGTCTCCCTGTCATGTCCGAGGGAGGACATAAAAGGGAGATTTTTATCGTCTCTGCAGGTTCCCTTTGTCACCAAATATTAATGGCAAAACGGGCACGTATGCTGATCTCTGTTGGGTGCGACATTTCACTCCTGAAATTAATCTCTTCCTCTCGTTGTTTCACGCTTAAATTTGAATTAATGGCCCTCGTGCCCATTTGGGAGCGGCGCAAAACAAGTCGTAAACACCGCGTTGACATATTATCACCTCATAAGTTGATGTAGTGAATTCGTAAGTAAATACTTGTTTTTCATTTTGACACATTTTTCACTGAGTTCAATATTTCAAGACTTGGTGGAGCGCCATTATTCTTCCTTCCCGTTTCCAGCTCTGTTTAGCTCCTCATCACCTCCTGAGGGAAATATCTGCCACTTTAGCAGCTAAATACCCTTCAATGTTCACCAGCTCCTCGTTGAGTTCTTCTATCCATCTTCTTGCTCTTACTTAGGAGGGGGTTTTTTCACACTGGATGCCGCCACACAAACACTATACAGGGACTACATAACAACAAACATTTGGATTCTGTAACAATGGTTCTCCACTGAAATTTGCATCACTGACAGTGTGAAAAATCGATAGCAGCAGCTTCAAGGACGGGCACATATTAACCCTTTAACATCCTGCACATCCATTTAGCAGAACAATGAATTTTGTAACATTATATTCAGCCTCATTTAGCTCAGTTGAACCATTTATACTTTTCCTATGTTTGATTGTTTAAAATTGTATTTATTGTATTTTATTTTTTCAATATCGTTTTATTATTTTTGTTGGTTTATTTTGCTTTTGTTATTGAACTTTTTTAAAATTAAAAAATATGTATTTTTCCAAAGAAGATATTTTGTTCTGCTTTGTGTTAACCATAATTTTGAAAAAATAAAATAAAATAATTTTTCGGACTGGACTAAAAAAGAAAAATTCATGTATTCTGTTCTTTCTTGTTGAGTATTTCAAAAAAAGAAAAAAAATAGGATTCACTTGAAAAATCAAAGAAAATGACCCAAAACGATCCCTCAAGCCGCGCAAAGTGACATGAAATTTACAGAAACACCGCCTCATGACTTGGATGAGCGGCTCGTGTAAAAGAATCGGATGCTCGCTCAGGCATCCTCCTTTCCAGCGTGTTACCTTATAAAAAGTTAATGCACAAGCACATCTTCTCTTATCTTGCACGCGGGATCCGGACAGGACGAGTTCCTCTCAAAGGACCGACGCTGACTGCCAATTTCAATGGAGGAGAAAAGCCGGAGTTGCCTGCAAAGCTCAGCAGAGCTGCCCCCACGTAAGACCCCCGCATCGTCGACCATTCTAAAAACATCAGTGGGGAAACTAGCCGGCTTCCTGCAGCCTCTGCTTCTTCATTTGGTGAGCAACTATCCTTCAGTGTTTGTTTGTTCCATATTTTCCAACCTTATCTCTACTTCCTCATTAGCTGGACTCCCACAAACCAGCCTGTCACACAAATTAAATGATGCTAATTGGAAAATACATTTTTTTCTTGGCATTTTCTATACTAACGACACCAGCTGCAGGTGGACATAATTAATTGCATGTAAACTGTGGACCTGACAATGTGTCACTTTCTGCCGCAGCAACATCTTCGTGAGCCGCAGCTAATTAGTCATGAAGACGAGTCGCGCAGTCGCTTTAAAGGTCCCCCAACCTGCTAGTCTAACAAATCTCACCCCTTAAATGTCCTTTAAATTGAGTTTTAGAATGAAAAGTAAACATTGAAGGCAAACGAGGAGTTTCTGGTTTGAACGGTTTATCTTGCGAGGATACACGGGAGGTTTCCACCCGCCCGGATGCTTGGTTCTATTCTGAAAGTACACACTCAGACAAAGTCTTTTAAAATGAAACGTACTCGGCATTAAACTCGCCACACATAAAGTAAACCGTGCAAGAAAGACTTGAAAAAGCCCACATTTGTTGAACTGAAAACATACAGCAACAAGGACGGACTGACCAAGGCTGAGTGGCGAGACAGACACCTCAGAGACTCCGTCCTCTCTGCAGCCAAGTTGATCCGCCTTTATATCTTGTCGGAGGCCAAGGTTCACTTGAACCTGAGCTTTGTCCACAAAGAGGGCATCGTGACAAACAGATATCGGTCCGAATGGATCCAGCATCATTTCTAATGAAGTGGGACAGACCAAAACTGGAAAGAAGGGGACAGAAGACATAAGACACATCCGATTTATGCGCTAATTAAAAGGAAAATGCTGTGCTGAGGACTTTTTGCAGAGAGGCTTTGTGTTTCACAGTACAGCAGGTTGGTTTCAATAGGACTCTCTTTTATTTGCACCAGTCTGAAAAGCTTTAAAAATACCAAAGGCCTCGACAGCGTGATTGACAGCTGTTGATGTTTCTGATGTGCAGATGATAAAGTAGGTTAGTTGATGAAATGTTATGACTGGCGCATTAAAATTTGAGCGTTGCGGCGCAGAAGAAACTTCTTTCCTCTTTCCGTCTGGAGCCGCTCTTCCTGTTCAAGGCGGCGAGGACGAGACTGAGAATCCTGGGTGAGATAACATGGCCGACTCGTGAGTAATTGCCCCTGCGGACGCCTTTTATGACCCTATTATTGAGGAGAGATTCGGATAAAACCCGCCCAATTTCAATCATAACGCTCATCATGGCTAATTAGAAGGAGAGTCTCTACTAACAATTCTGCTCCACCGGGTTTGCTGTTGCAACCTTTTAATCACCATTAGTAAAGACTATCTTGGATCACGCAAATGTGACTCAGAAGTGATTTAATGAAAAGGTCAATACCTGGTTACTTTGGCCACTCCCCACTGTGTAACCAGCAGGTGGTCGCGACCTCTCTCTCCCCCCCTCTCACCCCGTCCTTTCTTCCTTTCTTCCCCCGCTCTCTCCTCGCTCACAATCTAGCAGGCGGCAGCTCGCTCAGATGTTACCCCCCGCGTACTTTGCCACCGAGCGCTGTTCATGTGATGGCTTATGATCTCATGATGAAATGAATCCTAAATGTCTTCTCTGGGCGGACGCCTGGGACGACTCCTCCGACTGCCTCGGCTGCCTTTCTCCGGCGCGTCGGAGATTTCTCTGCAGCGGTGGCGCGATAATGGCCCACAGCTGCGCATCATCAGCGTATAATCATTACCCCTGAAATGTATGCTGAAACAGATGCCCTACCTGACACGTCCTCCACGACGCTCGCCTAATTCAGCATCCGTATTGTGACTGTCGGGGTTGGATTTACATCCCAAGCTGCTGTTCTCCAGGCCGACACACAACGGAGGCGAAGACAACTGGGAAGGTAAAACCACACTACAAAAAAACTCAATCCCAAGTAGATTTTACTTATTTAACATCAAAATATCTCATTATTACCAAGCAAAATATATTCACCTCAGAAGTAAGTATTTTTGAGCCTATTTTAAATCTCTATTTGTCATATTTCTATAGTGAATTTTAGTGAAGATTTTTTTGGACTTATTTCAAGACAAAAATGAGCAGCTTTGAACCTACAGAAAGCAAAAAATGTGCCAATACAAGAGGTGAAAAGTCAGTTTTGACTGAGGACAAATCAACCTTGAACTAAGCAGGAAATGACTTAGCTTTAGGCTGATCGTGTGATTGTGATTCGATGTTAAACAAAGACAGAAAACAAAGAGGAACTGACCTGTTGTGTGTCTCCGGGATGTGTTAGTTAAATATAGCGATCAGACTTTAATCTGTTTATACAGACACTCAGTTTTATTATTCACCATAAATACAGAATTCAGCTCATTAAAACCAAGGGAAAAAACTCACTGTATTACAACTGAGATTCAAACAGCACAAAGTAAACAAATAAACATGATGCATTCGAGTGACCAAACACAATTAAGTGGCAGGTGATGACTCAACTTTTCAGCTTTGGAAGTCACATTAGGAACATTTTAACGCGTGGATAATGACACACAACCATGATGTGTAATAATATTCAATAGGATGATTAAGTAGTTTCTATATTTAGAGAGAAAACACCTGAAAGCTGAAAATGAGACAATTTCAGAGAGAACAATTTATACGGTCTCGATTATGTGGCCCTCCAGTCGGAGTCATGTGCACCTGGCCGGATCAGATGAGGTCAGACCAAGGTTATCAACATTTGTCTTACATATTGATCAAACTGTGCCACTGGGAAATGAAAGGTCAGGAGGTGGGCGAGTAAATCAAACGCAAATACTCCCCGTGACAGGACGGGGGGGAGAGGAATCCCTCCCTCCCTCCCTCCGTCCCTCCCTACTGTCCGTCCACTCGTCCAAAACCCTTCCACCGCAGCACTTAGCCAGTGTAAATTACACCAACATTGGTGAAGCGACATGAGCTCGGAGACTAATTAGGTTCAAGGCCTCAAGGCATCAGTGAATACGCTACTGCCGCCGCCGCCGCGCCTCCCAGAAGCGCATTTTCAGGTCGAGGTGGAAAATAAATAAAATAAACTTCCATGGCCGCACACAAAGCACATGCATGGATAAAAAACTGCTTCCCGACTCCACCTCAGATACATTATGCATGATTTGTAATGAGGTGAGGTGATTCAGCGGCCTGCTGTTCACCTATATGTGACCATTAGCTGTTTTTTTTTCCCCTCCCCTCCGCTCCGCTCCTGCATTATTTCACCAAGAAAACACATCATTAATTCAGTCACAGCCGCACTTCACAGTGGGCCGTATTGATCAAGGGATATGAAGTCCGATTGCTTGTTCAAGCTCTTTTCAGTGGGATAAAATGTTTAGCATCACGCGGGGGGGGGGGGGGACTCGAACAGACTCCATTTGTTGAAGTGCCGTATCGCATGACACTGTTTGCTTTCATAATGAAAACAAGAAGATAAAAATGCACTTCTGAGGCCGAAATATGTCTTTGTTTCTTATCTTCCTATTATTATACTTCCTGCTCTCAGAGCTATAGAAGATGCCGTATTGGTAAACAGCTATCGAATGTATCCAGCTGATGCACAATCACAGGTCAAAGCCCAGTTGTATATGAGTGCTTGTCATCTAAATCCAAATAAATGGGAAAAAAGGAATCAGCCGCACGTCCGATCGATGGAGTCCTTAAAACCGCCATGAGAAAAGAGGAGCGCTTCAGGCTCGCACGGGGGAGGCGAGGGGACGCTCGGGCGGACTCGTCCTCATCCATTCGACGCGGTTACAGGAAATCGTGACACCTAAGTGTCCACTGATGACTCCGTTAGTGAGACGCAGTCCCTCACTCGACGGCGACTCCATCAGCCGCTCGCTCACGTGATGTTTGTTGCTCGGAGTGCCGCGTTGTTGTTGCCTTGCAGCTAGATTCTGGTGTCGTGTCTTCATGACAAGAGGAGGACACCCCCCCCCCCCCGCCCGTCCCTGTTGTCTTTGATTCGATAAAAAAACCATCGGAGGGAAGCAGGCGGAAATGCACGCAGGTGACATCAGGGGCTTTCCTGCTTGGCGTCCCGGCTTCAGCACACCTGGGTGCAATTAGAAGCTCGTTAACACTCGTTAGAGTCAGGTGTGTCGGAGCGGGAAGACGTGGAAAGCACCCGAGATCAGTCAGTTTATTCTCAGTTTACCCTGGAGAAACTCTGAGTCCTGTAAATATAAAAGTGAAGAAGCAACATTCAGTAATGTGTTGGATTGTAAACTAAGTGTATGTGTCCTGATTTAAAATGATTGTATTCGTAATCAATGAAAAATGAGTCAAAATAAACGCAGGATTTGGGGGAGGAGATCAAGTTTGAGACCCGGCCACTGTACCTAAATTATGCAGACTCTTGTCAGACCGTGTTGGTTTTTACTGCAGAAAAACTCAAATTGTGAGACCTTACTCTTTGCTCTATATTCTGTAGGAACTGTCAAAGAAATTGTTCAAGTTAAATATCAGTAAAAACACAAGGAAACGATTATTTTGTCTCTATTTCAGCTTAAGAGTCCAGATAAATAACATGCAAATGTGACAACCTGGTGTGAAAGTGTCAAGTAGACGTTGTCGCGTTCAAACCTCCGACATCGGGACTCTGATGTACTTTTTGCCTCTGATGTCTGTGCTGCAATCAGGCCGAGATCTGAGCAGATCTGTGGGGTCTTCAGAGGAAAGGTCGGCAAGGCTGGAAGAGGAATTTAAGAAGATCTCCAAATTACTTGAAATGACTTGAGAGGGGGAAATTATCAGCGTTTGGTCCAATCGCGGACCTTTTGATGCGGGAGGACGTCTTGAGGAAATGCCAAATTTTATCGCAGCATCTGCAGGCGGCCAGCTCCCCTCGCTGCTGCTGTCCGAGGACACGCCCCCTCTCCGTCGCAGATCTCAGGGAAAAGGGCGAGTCGAGGAACTTTTCACCAGAATAATACCGGTCTGGAACCAGTCTGTCGGAATGAGCCGGACTGGGTCCAGTCCAAGCGCGGTCGCCCTGCTTTAACGAGTCCCTGCCTCAGCAGACCTGATCATAATCGGCGGCTCGTTATCGGAGCGAGAAAACATCGACTGAGACCCTCCAGCTCCTGGAGGGCCCCCCTCAGCGTCAAAACGAACGTATAATCATGAGTATTTAATGTGTAATCGTTTCTCCAAACAAAACCAAGCATTTTTTAAGGTGCACTTACTTTTATACACACCTCGTTATACCGAACACTCAGCGCTTCACAGTCATCTCCAATAACAGAGGCAGCAACAGAGAGGACGACATCCTCCTTTATTACAGCGAACAAGCATCACCGTTTACGAGGCATATGGTGTCCTAATGCTGTAAATACACACCAAATGTTTATTAATCCACAATTTAAAAAAAAAAAAAAGAGGCAGGGATGAGTATGAGCTGCTTTTGTGACCTTTAGTGAAAACCACAGCTGTGCCAGAAAGTTGGAAAACATTCTGTGTAACGTTTCCCCGAGAAGAAAGTGGGACCTTTCGGACCGTGATATTGACGTCTGAAGGATGTAAACACGGTGCTTTTTCTTCTTTTCATGACATCACTCACTTGAATCATTAAATTCAACAGAAGTGACTTTTCTCGTTGAAGTTCAGCCCGTCTCTTTTCGTTTTATTTGTGATCTCACTTTAATCGTGTGCCGAGTGCTTTTGGAGGGTTTCATTTTTATTCTTGCAGGTCTCAGACATTCAGCAATGAACCTTTTTCCAAAGACGTGTAGATTCATTAAAATTCATGCGCATAAAAAACGCCCTTGACTTTTTTTTTTTTTTCCTGGCTCCTTTTTTAAAAAATTCTTTTACAGTCCCATCAGATCAGCTCCAGCGTCCAATTACTAAACAGATTTGGCCCGATCATGTGCCAGATGGAACCTTTTGAAGTGACAAATAAAGCTGCGCGGCAGAGTTACGCGACAGCAGAGATACAGAGTCGGCCGTAAAGATTATGGGGAGCGAATTTATTCGCCGTGGTGACGCAGGACGGACGGCGGCGCGGCGTGAGCGAGTCCTCTGGTTCATTTCCAAAGTCCAACAAACATGCGTGTAAGGTCAACTGTTGAATTTAGATCGTGTTTGCGATTGTGTGTTGTTCTGCGTTTGCTCAGCGGGGAGCCCGCCTCGGTCCGACGTCGGTATCGACTCAACTCGACCTTGAGCTCGAGGAAAAAAAAAGCACGATTTCTGAACGCTTAGGATCAGTGAGAGGCGTGTACTCGGAGGCGCGGGTATTCCCCAGATCTGGTCTGACGTAGACTAAGAAGCGTCGTTCGAATCCGAACAGGAAGTTAAAAACAAGTCGACCGGCGTCACAGCCGAAAGGTTTCGCCACGCCAGGCCGCAGGAGGGTGTCAGACAGGTGGCTCGGATAGGTCAACCCTCACAATTGTCTGAAGGACCACTGCGATCCGCCGAGTCCCACCGTGTTAATAACGCCGACCTTTCTGAGGTGAGATCCATCCGTCCCTCATTTAAACAGAATGATGGAGCCGCTGCAGCAAGGTGCCAAATGAAGTTAATTACCAATAGAGCTATTATCAGCTCCAGGTGATTTACTGCAAAGTCGTGCGGGAGCCGCGCGGCGACGCGCCGGACTTTTAATTTTGAAAGTACAACTCGCTCCCGAGGTTTCTTCCAGTCGAAGTTTTCGGCACCTCGAGGGTTGCCGGGTCTAATGAGGTGCTGCGGCGAAAACAAAAGAGAAGGTGGGCCGTGCGGTCTGTCAATCACCGCACCGCACCGTCCGCCACGGGACACTTGCTCATAACTTCACTGAGAAGAAAACTTGGCATCTGGCTGAGGAATCGGACGGAGAGGGGAGGAAAAAAAAAATCATCTGAGCGTGTGAAGTGGTTTTACCAGGAGACTCGTTTCCTTTCAGGAGCAACTTTTCTGAGGACAGTTTTTAGGTCTGTGTTTTTTTTCTCCACCATTTAAAGCCTTGAAATGCAAACAATAGCAAGTGCTCGGGGGAGCAGAAATGTGTCAGCGTTTACGACGCTCCAGAACTGCAAAGTAATGCTCCCGAATTTAGTCGCACCAAAGAGCAAATCTTTCCTGACATGCTACTACTACTACTACTACCTACTGCTTCTTCATTCAGAGTCACCGATGGGCTATTTCGACTCACCTGTTGATGATGTGTTTTGGACGACGTAAGAACGCCCCTCCGGAGCACAGACCCAGATCCCGCTCACTGGATCGCATCAGAAACTCTGCCGTTTGTCGCACTTCATGAACTTTCTTTTCATGAGGCGCCTGAACGTGATCCTGAATATAATTATTGGCTTTTTTTTGTATATTTACATGTTTTGGCATCAAATCAAACACGTGCATTATTGTGTCATTAATATTTCATGACATGGGACTGAAAGCGTTTGCGGGAGGCCGAAGGAGCTCACCGTTCATTGGCATTCATGCGGTGACTTCGCCTCCGTCTGTCGGGCTGCGGACGGCGGAGTGACGAGCGTCTGCGGCCGCTCGTTGTGCACGTTCAGGGCTGCCGCCCCGTTGTCTGCTGTATATGAAGCATGCATGGTGCACCCCTGAACTCTTCATTCACTGTCGGAGGGGAGTCTCCTCCAAATGCGATAAGACGCGAGGCGGACTCATCAGTCCCCGCAGATAAGGCGGCCGCCCCGGAGCGCTGGACGCCGGCCAAATGAATCAGACTGTGGTGGAGAGCAGCACCAAGTAACTCTACCCACTGCCCAACTACTACTTTGTTCTTGGCTGCCGCTGCCGACCGAGAGTGAGTCACCTGAAATCGATGCTGAACGAACACCCCCCCCCCCCCGTGGACTGCCGCCGGACTGAGGTATCCTGGCACCAATCGGTGGCAGTCGAAGGAACTAGTTTTTTCCAGATGCCTCCGCCTTCAGTCGAGAACCGTCCAGGGCGGCTCAGGAAGGGCGTTGCGTCGCGGCATCACTTGGGTTTCATGTTCAAGGTCAAAGTCATTCCAGGCACCATTCAGGTGAATCGTCTTGGTCCCTGAACTCTGAGAAAAGTTCTTCCTGAGGAATTTGGATCTTTCTGAATAGACAAGCAAATCAGACATCCGATTGGGCCCGAGACCGTGGAACAAAGATTTTGAGGTCATTCGTTGGATCCGTGGGTGATTTCGAATCGATTGCGGGTTCCTTTTGGCTTTGGCTTTTTCCTGCTGCCTAAAACCTGCCATACTTGACACCACATTCAGTCTCCAACAAGAGATTTGCCCAATATTGTGCAAAATCCTAAAGAAACTCCACGTTTCGCCGAGTCTTTCTGT
>JASSRZ010000083.1:13586602-13599669 GCA_032164315.1 Malacoctenus gilli | reverse complement strand
GAGAGAGAGAGAGAGAGAGAGAGAGAGAAAGAGGGGGGGAGAGGGGGAGATTGGGAGAGAGGGGGAGAGGGGGGGGAAGAGAGAGAGAGAGAGAAAGAGAGAGAGAGAGAGAGAGAGAGGGAGAGAGAGGGAGAGGGAGAGGGTTTTAACCCTTCCTGTTTATTTTAAACCATAACTAGACATACTGGGAGCATTGGGCTGTGGTGTTGCAGAGGAGGGGCAGAGCTCCAGGCTGGGGGGGCCTTTCTCAGGGGCCCATAGCGATGGTGACGATGACAGGATGAATTCCCGCACTTGTTCCTGTTGGAACTGTCCATTCCTCTCTGGAACCTTATTCTGGACGCCATGTTGCTTCTAATCTTCAGGAACTTTTCAATTTCTTCTCCGCCGCCGTAAACCGTAATAATCGTCGAGTGACGACTCCGGAGCGCTTTTCCGCCGGCTCGCCGCGGCACGCCACTCCCGCTGATAATCACGGGATCAAACCGAACAAACCTCGTCACATTTACAGACTTCAGACTCTTTGACTCGTTTTCATAACAGGCGGTTCCTCCGCTGCTCGTCCCCGGAGACGAAGCCGAGCTCGTCGTTCCGTTTTTTCTTTTTTTCATCGAATGTTTCGCGGCTTTCTTTGGAGAGGGCGTCGTCACGATAACCGGCCGTGCGACGGGGTTTCTCTAATTGTGAACTGACAGAGTCACTTCCACTGATTGCCACTCATGCTGATGCCACGCTCGTGAAAAGCCTCTTACCAGAGTGACGAGGAATAAACCAGCAATGCTACTCGGCACTGACGCAAATTAGTTTGGAGTATTGTGACAGATCTGCTCTCTAATTGGAATCACAGTCGCGCTCGCGCTGACGGAAGAAGTCAAATTATCGGCTTTAATCAGAATAAAAGCACATGAGGAACATTATTGGATGATGCGATGATAATCCGTCCATCCGTCCGTCCGTCTTTCGTCCCAGCTTCATCCAATTTAGGGTCACTGGGGCTCCTCTTTCTTTCTTATCGTCCAGACTTTGTGGACCTTTGACCTTTTTCTTGTTTCCTCACCGCGTGCTCTCGCTGCATCGTTGCAAACTCCTGCGGTCGACCACGTGTGATGGGGAAACCGAAGCGCGGCACGGCAGCAAGCGACGGGAACTTTTTCTGGATCTCAAAACCAGCTGAAGTTTACGCGCTCGTCCATCGGAGGTTTTTAGGAGGATCTGTTGTTGACGATTTGATTTTTCCACTTCCATGAGACTTATCCTCTGCATGTAGACGTTTAAAACGCACATCAGGAGCAGTGGGATGTGGCTCAGGTGGTGAAATGGCTCGTCCAATCCAAAGGTTGGTGGTTTGAGCCCCCGTTTTGCCCTGTTGATGAGCCAAATCTGTCGTTGGGAGAAGTCTTTGCTTCCTTGGTGGGTCAGTGAAACAGATTGTTCACAAAAAGCACAATCAGACTGCTCGTGTGGGATAATGCGCTCGATAAGTTACTTAGCATTTCAGCTGTCACATGACCGATTCTGGGGCGAGTTCAGGATTACTGGGATCTTCCTGCATCAGTTTCCTTCATGGTCTGGGAACTCAAACCAGCAACCTTCCTGCCACATGTTCGCTTCGCCAACGACTGAGTTTATTCAACTTTTTGACCACAGAAAGCAGAACCAAACACTGAAAAAGTGTCCTGTGGTGCAGGTCATTCATTTACCTTCAAACTCGTGCGTGGAGGTTCGATATTTTGTCACTCAATCGACGCTGAGTGAATCCGCTCTGCGGTTTCAATCGCTTGCTTCCAGAAACTGATTTGTTTGTTTTCAGAAGTAGTTTTATTTTTTAATGCTCTTTAAATTCACTTGTCAGTGTGTCAGGCTGGCGGTCCGTCACAGCAGTTTGGCAGCGCGGCAGCCTCGTCCGGCGCGCCTTCACCCCCTTCCTCTCCCACCGAGAGGACCGAGTGCGTACGAGGTGAAGCGCCGGCGAGATCTTCTGCCGTTCATCTCCAGCAAATTTGCAAACGCGGGGATTCGAGTCCAGCGCGCGACGCCGAGAATCTCCATCCCGGATCCTCGGAGCGGCTCCGATCAATTGCTTCAGCGTACCTATAAATCAAACCAACGTCTCGTGTTCGCCAGTTAAGAAGTGCAGTAAACACACGGCGCCGTTGCTTCTTTTGCGACTTGGCGAGGAAGAAAAAAAACTCAACAGCTGAAGGGAAGACGATGATTTCTGGGAGCGCGACTTGTCATCTGATGTCCCGCGTCGGGTTTCTGTCGCGGCAGAAGATCCCATTTTGTTTTCATTTTGCTCTCGTAAGATTAAAAAAAATTACCGGGTTTTTTTTTGCCAGCGAGCAAGCAAAATGCAGATGAGATGAGACGCCGTGTGCTCATTCTGTCCCTCTGAGAGAGCGTTTAACGAGGGGACGGCAGCGTTTGTAACTTTAACTGTGATAAAACAAGTGCTACAAATGACAGTTTATGAAAGCCCCCCATCTGCTCCTGGTACTTGAAATGCACCTTTTATCTTCCCAGAGAACTGAGATCATTTCTATATTTGGAGTTTATTCTTCTTTTTCTATGTTAGGTGCTTTTTTTTCACCCCCCACCACCCTATAATGTTTCATCATTTGATTTCATCGGTTGCCACCATGTTTCCACGCTCCGGCGCGGCGCCGTAATGCGCCGCCGTTTCATGCTGGATGGAGAACACGCATGGACGGACTTTATATCTGGTAATCACATCCATATTTAATTTTCCTTTTATTTAAACTCCACATGGCTTTATTGATTCAGATCGTGGCCGCTGATTGAAGCCGGATCGAAGCGCGGCTTCCACGAGAGATAAACTGCGCTCACCTCCTGGGCGTAAAGCCCCCCCCCCCCCCCCTTCGGTCCTAAACGCTCGGCCACCAAACAGATCTGGCTTCCTGCAGCTGTGGCACGGTGTGCCCGAACAGCTGGTAAGTAGCTCAGCCCCCCCCCCTCTGCCCCCCCTTGGGAAGCAGCCCTGTCTCCTTTCATGTTCACGCTGCAGATTTCAAACGCCACCCGGAGCCATCCCGTCTCCGGCAGGATACCTCGGATGACTCGGCAGCGACGCCGTCATCGCCTGGCGGGAGTCGGAGCGCCGCGATGGAAGGGATGCGGGCTTGAGCCGCCGAGCTGGGGGTCCAAAGACAGGAAAGCGTCGCGGGTTTAAGGGGGCCGGCGAGGCTGAATATTGGAGGCGTCCCGCACCAGGAAGGCTCGGTCTGATTCAGCAGCTCCTCCGGGGTGTTGATACATATTCATAACCTGAAAATACATCTTTAATGATTGGCTTTATCTATCTTATCCGTCCTTAACGTTGTTAGCCAGCAGTCCTCTACAACTTGCAATCTGAGGTGTGGTCGCTTCATTCTGGCGTCTCTTGCAGACACAGGAAGCTGCACTCTGCTTTTATTTTGAAGGGGTTGTTTGGCTTCGAAGCAAATCAGTTTGATCCACGGCCTTTCAGGTCTTATCACAAAGCCAATTAATCGGGTTCAGTTGGCTTTTGAAGACAAGAATCACAAGTTTAGGGATATTTAATACTTTTATTTAGATAAGAAATGATTAAAAAATCACAATTAATTAGGTCCAAACATGATTAGTGATGTTTTTTTGCCGTTAACTTGGATTTCCTCATTGCCAAATGTTTCTGTTTCTGTTTTTCCTGCTTCGTAG
Organism: Malacoctenus gilli; assembly: GCA_032164315.1. NCBI lineage: Eukaryota > Metazoa > Chordata > Actinopteri > Blenniiformes > Labrisomidae > Malacoctenus > Malacoctenus gilli. Next base: position 13,595,973 of record JASSRZ010000083.1, on the reverse strand, counting down.
ACTTTTTAACCACAGTGTCAAACATTTTTTTCCCTCCGTTCTTCTTCTTGTGTGTCAAAACCTCGCCGCCTGCATCACCTGTGACGCCACTCCAGGCTGCCGCTGGCGGTAAAGTCGGGAGATTTGGCCGTGTTATGCTCGTATCAGCTAATGTAGTCTTAAGCCAATAGTCCCAAGCCGAGATGAGCCGCTAGCTGCAGAGGTCTGCTAATCTCATTCTCTCAAACAGCCTCCAGATTTTTTATGTTGCTTTTTTTCCGTGCAGCCGGCGGGACTCGGCCTCGGAGCTCCATCAACATTTTTCAAATTTACTTTACACCTTAAAAAAAAGAAGAGAAGCAAACACATACTTGTGAATAACGACTGTTTATATCGCTGCTTTTTTGCGTTTTACAGCCTGCTGCTCCGCTGGAAGTGACAAAGTTTCCACTCGCCATCATGTTTTGATGAAGCCGCGTAAAAGAATCGTATACGAGCTGCGTGCATGTAAATAAAAACGGTGGCTTCTGTCTGGATTCGGACGGAGCGAAGCGTATCTTTATCGTCACACCTTTCCATCGTAAAGCGCCGTGGCGAAGAGGAAGCGGCGGGCTGGCGGCGGCGGCGGCGGCTGTGGGCGAGCGAGGCAAACGGCAGAGTTTTTGGAGACGCTGCCTGAGGTTCGGCTCGCTGGCGACGTCTTCTGCGTGGCGTGAAGTCGCTCGAACGTTTGGCGTCGACACCGCCGACTGACGCGTCTTTAAGCGCGTTCAGCTCGCCGTCTTAAACGCTGAAACCTTGTGAGATCTTCAATTTAGTTCCACGAAAGAGAACAGAGAATAAATTGACGGTGAATATTTAGCGGAAAAACAACTTCCAGGCAGCTTTTTTTCCCCCCTTTTTTCTCTCTTCCGACACGAGCGACAGAAATCTCTCCCATCTCCCAAAGTCGTCGCCGACTTTCACCGCAAACAAACGTTTTCGCTAAGCGGCGGCGCGTTTGTTCTGATGAATTATTCAAAGCGCCGATTTTTCGTTGTTGACTTTTGTTGCTCGGAGGTGGTTCGAAATAGACACGAGGCACCTTAATGTCTTCAAAGACACTCTGACCTTTGGCCCCGTTCCCCAACCCGAGTAATTTACAGTATTTGTACAAGGATTGATTTTTTTTTTTTTTCCCCTCCTCCTCCGAAGATGAAACAGTCGGAGCCTCTTTCATCCATGGCCACTCAACCCACACGCCCATCTACGTTCGAGGTACTGTTACACCCCCCCCCCCTTTCCCCCCCCTCCATCCAGGAATGAATTCAGCGGGTTGACATTCAGTCCTGCTCTATCTGCCATCAGCTCCAATAGCGGCGATATTTCAAGCTGCAGGACGGCGATATTACGCTTATTATATATCATTTTCATTCCCGCCGTTGGTTTCGGGCTCTTTGGTTTCACCTAAAAGTGCACTGACACGGGCTGAATGAAGTAGTAGGATTTCATCTCCTTTACTGTGGTATTTTCACACACATTACAACATATTGCCACAGGAGAGAGCCGCTCGCGCGCTCCCACTGATCCATTTCCAGAGTGTCGGGGTCACACTGTGCCGTCTCATAAAATTCTAATAACGGCGCCCAAACTTTCAAATCCAGATTACACGCTGCAGAGACAAATTATGTACACATTACACATTCCTCCCGTGATTTTGGGGTCTGATTATGCGCGTGCAGGCGGCAGGATCGCGCGGCGTATAAAACGGGTTCACGGCAGGTAAAAAAAGAAAGGAAAAACAGCGCGCCGCCGAGTGTTGTGGGATAACTCTGAAAATAATAACGCAGTTTCACCTTCAAGATTTGTTGAACAGAGTGGAACACACAGAGGAGGGGAACCCGTAACCTTCTGTGTTTTTTGACTGGTTCAGGCGAAAGTGAATAAAAAAAAGAAGAGTTTCATCAGCTCGGAGAGGTTGTTTTAACTCGGGATGTATCGAATAAAAGAAAAGGATACGAGACGTTTGTTGCGTCCGAACAGTCAGCGGGTGTATTCGGGGTCCGGAGCGGGTTAGACGATGGTCAGGCTGTCAGTACATCCAGAAAGACGTACAATTACTGCACGTATTCTTTCTCTACGAGTGGTTTTGAGCCAACTTTTAATGGACCTGCGATTGCAGATCCGTTTTCTGTGTTCCAGTTTAAGTGCCGACCAAACAAGTGGACTCCTATTAGTTCGTAAACGTGTTTACGCTTCACCCTGAACGGAGAAACCAACGGAGCGACGAGAGGAACTAACCTGTAAAACACTTTGTAGCACTTTACAGACTCTCGCCGTCTCGGACTTTCTTGAGTTTCCTTCTTCTTCCTGCTTTTTTCCTGCCTCGCCATCGCTTGCTTTCCGGGCGACGGAGACTCCAAACAAGCAGCTGTCGTAACCGTGTGACATCGTCCAGGTGTTCTTATTGACTTTCTGACGCGTGAAGAGGTGAAACAATCACGTGTTTGGCGTCAGAACGTTGAGAACCAAGTACAAGATGCTCAGTGGAAGATTAAACAGTTCCAGATGAACTTCTCCATGTGAGCCAACAGTACAAACCGCCATCTTTCGTCCACCTCCTTTCATTTTTTTTGCTCAACGCACTTTTGTCGGACTCAGTTTGATGTGATGCTACTAACATCCACATAAAAAGAAAATCCACCGAGTGAAAAACTTGCTTTCTCTCTTTAATACGACGACTCGAAGCCTGTGTTTTCCCAGCATCCTTCACTTCAGGAAGCTTTAGCTGCCTCGAAAGTGAAGACGTTGCAAGAGAGGCGAAGACGCCCCACTGAAGATGTGATGTAGCTCATTTGGGGTATTTGATGAGATGTCCCGCCTCTTTTTTATATCGAATAAATAAACCTCCAGATGTGGCCGCGACTTATTGTTTAAGGACTGAACGTTTCAATCCTGCGAGCTGAAAGCAGGAACACGCAGGCGGGCACTCAGGTGCTCCGCGGGTGCAAGCGAGAGGCACTCGAACCGCGTCGCGTCTGAAAAGACGAACATATGCGAGTTCAAGCCGCTCGCGGATTAAGTAGGAATCATGAAAGTTGCATTAAGACTTGGACAACACCACAGGTAGCAGGATGTCTCCACAGGGGGGGGCAAAGACGCTTAATAGGGTAAGGCCTTTTTTTCCAGATTACTTTACTTAATACTCGATCCCCCCAAAGAGGCGCAGATTGGATTTAAACCACGATGGGTGTTCGGAAATAACAGAGGAAGAGCCGTCGGGGGCAGGAAGGGGCGAGTCGCTCGCTCTCAGCAGCTAAATCTGTCCGACGTCAAATCTGAATAAGCAAAGAGAGAGCGAGAGCGCTGATTGCCGTCGCACGTTAACAATGCGCGGCCTGATTTGCTGCACCTGCGTCGTCGCAAGAAAGAAAGAAGAGCTCGCCTTCGCTTTTTCTTCTTGACTGCGTGTTCCTGTAAGAAAAAAAGAAGAGGGGCAGATAAAAGAAAGGGTTAATCCGTGCAATATCTACTTGCAAAAGGTGCCCAGGAGCGTTGCCCAGGGGAGGCCGGCGGATAATTACAAACCATTCAACAAACACAGCTTGGCGGCTCGCGGAGACACGCTGACGGCGAGCCAACCGGTAAACAGAGCGCAAACGAAACAGACGGCAAAACACGGAGAACACCGGCGATACAACACCGGCCACCGCAGCGGAAACGCGGCACGCACACACGTGGAAAAAAAATGAAGCCGGCGCCCGACAGATTGGAAAAGATAGAGGCCGCGAAGCGAGGACGGCGGCGGCGGCGGCGGCGGCGGCGGCATGAGAGAGAGAGGATCACAGAACTGTTGAATGCGATCAAATACAATTAGAGCGATAATTACTCCGATACAGTAACGAAGACGGTCGCGGGCGGCGTTTTCGCCGGCGTTTGAAACACCCACCACGTTTCCCAGCTCGCCGTCATTAGATTCTCCTTTACGATCGTCGGCGTCGCCATCGCTTATGCAACTGCGTCCCCCAGATTTAAGCCTAATTACCCCCATTAGTAAATGTCACCTCAATCTGCAACCAGACCCGCTGGACCTCGCCAGTGTGTGTTTGTGTGAGTGTGTGTGTGTGTGTGTGTGTGTGTGTGTGTGTGTGTGTGTGTGTGTGTGTGTAATGTTTGATGAAATAGCTTCACACCCCGAAGGGTTGATATTCAAACTGGAGAAGGGTGGACGGGGGAGGGGGGGAGTGGGGCGGAGGGGGGGGGGGGTGAAATAGTGCTGAGCGAAGAGCTCGGACGGAGAGCCAGATGTATCGGTAACCTCAATCATGTCCCGCACCTCTGGCTCACCTCGGGCTAAGTTGGGGGAATTAACGGCAGAGATGCGGCGCTGCCTTTGACTTTGCACTTCAGAGGTGCGAGCCGTTCGCCTCTCCTCCGGAGAACCGTCCAGAAAAAGACCATCATTAGACATTAATAACGGCGGGTTCCTCCCTCGGCCCCCCCGCCGCCGCCGCCGTCGCTGCCTGTTTGTGTCCCTTATTGATTTTTCACTGAATTCCTTTGATGAGAGTATCGGGACCGACACTTTGATTCCGTTTACCGTTATTCGCCGGGTGTTTAGATGCGAAACTCCGGCGAGTGGGTGGACTTTTTCTGCACCACCAGCTTTGTTTCGCATGTGCATACATGGTCGTTACTGCCCACAAACAGCTTTTTTTTATCCCCCTTGTCTCAAAACAACCTTAGAGAACACGACTGCATGTCAGTATTCTGCTTTTCTTTGCCGTTCTTTTAATTCATAATTTTTATGGTCGTTTATGCTTTTTATTTTAACATTCTACCCGTTTTTTGTTCATCTTTTCTGCTTCGATGTGGTTCGATACATTCCCGGTTTGGCATTTGGAGAAGGGCAGAGTCCCCACTGTCGGTTCTTCACAGCTCTCTGCGTTTGTCCTGCTGCCGTTCCATGCGTGAAAATTTTGGGAAAATCCACACATGGGGGGGGACATCGCGAGCAGGAACGGCGGAGGAAGTACGGCGGCGAAACGGAGCGACGCGCCGACGACCCTGTCCCGAGTTATCTTCGTAAATACGACACTGAAGCCATTAAAGGCCGTTTCATGGAGATAAACGCCGTCTGTTGAGGCCCTTCTTTGTTTTCTCGGAAGGTCGCGCTCTGATCAGATTTCAGTGACATTCAGATGAGGCCAGATCGCACACACGAACACACACCTGCGAGCAAACGCGTTATCAGAGGAAGACGCGGCCACGGGCGGCCGGCGTGACCGTAATGTTCGTAATGTTCGCCATTAAGCCCTCTTCCTTTGATATGAAAGTCACGGCTGGTTCATTGTGAAAGAAATCACTCCGTTATTGCAATATTTTTCGTCAAAAAGCCCAGAAGGATTGAGGCCAAATTGAATCTCCCTGCAGTTTGTCAGGAAATCTGCCGGGTTTGCACATTCCTCCACTTTTTTTTCCCCGGCTCCATCCGACGGGAACCGACGACCCCGGGGTCCGGAAACGCGTTTGGCGTTAACTGCCTTTCGTTCCAGCGAGCACGAGTCAATACCGCGCTTTGTTTTTACATACGATACATGACAGACTCGTTTAGGAACTCCGACAAAGGAGGTCACGTGTCGCACACGCCGCCAACTTCCAGCGTCATTCATGCAGAAGCGAATCGGCCAAATTGGCGATTTAAGCGAACGTGCCGAGTCCCCGTCGCAGTTTCATCGCAGCGCCGTGTTTTTTCTTCGCCGTCGCGATTACGTAAACACGGATCAGCGGGGAAGGAAAAGGGGAAAAAAAAAAAAAAAACACCTACAAAATGAGTGAAATGAGAAACGTGTGAGGAGCTCAACAGCTCGGATGAAAAATGTATGAACCCGAAGGAAACAAAGAATTTCCATCCGCCGAACGCGCGTGTTCACATGTCATCACGTACATGTGCCGCCGACGCCTCCTCTGCTTTACACTCAATCATACATCTGCATAATTCTTTACTATGTATGTAATCTTTAGGATGATGAAGGATCTGAATGTGAAAAGAGCAGAGTCGCAGTTCAGCGTGGAGGTTCGAACTTGTCTTTTTTTTGACTCCGCCTCGTGAGACGCAGTCGTTCCTCCTCCGAGGCCGATCGCTCTTCTTCCATCGACGTCTCGCGGTCTCACTCCAGGTAATTGATCCCCCCCCGCCCCCGATCGACCTGTGACGCCTCCGTCTGAAGGAATTCATGCCGCTAATCTTTCGGTAATTATTCCCGACGACGGGGAAGAAGAAGAAAAAATAAAATTGGGTGAACTTTTCCCCAAACTGTGTTTTTTGTCCAATCATTTGTTAGCGGCGTAAAACTGGCCCCTGAATTGGTGGTTGGTGTTAAAGCGCATCTTAAAGACCCTGAAAAAGCCATTTCGTCTGTTTCCTATTAAAGAAGATTGGACCCTAAATGAGCGCGTTTCCTCCCAAAGACCACAAGTTTGGGGGGATTTCAGTAATTATAGGTTTATTTGTTGCCCTCTTGCTCGTTTGAAATGGATTGGAAAAGGACGTCCGCGTACTTTCCTGCACGAATAACAAGATCCTGGAAGCGGACTTTCTTTCCGCAGCGAAGAGCACCGAAAGTTTTCTTTTTTGCTGCGTCGTCACTTCGGCCAAGGAGGTGATGTTCTCACCTGTGTTGGGTGCTCAGTTTGTCCGTCTGTTGACAGAATGACACGAAGAAACAAGCGATTATGTTTGCTTTGGATCCAAAATGATGAAAAACGTCATTTCTGTGGCATATTTGCGCGTTTTAGGCATGTGTGGCCCTTTAAGAACCCTCTCACTTGCAAGAGAACATCATGCAAGTGAGAGGAACATATTCTGCACATGTGCCACGCCCACTCCCTGAGATGGCAGAGGTATGCGCTCTACCAAGTGCCCTCGTAGTAAAAGGACACTGTTTTATTTCGTCTTCATATCAAATTAAAGAGGATTTCATCACATTTTCACCCATAAAGGACAAACTGGTCCACTTCCATCATGTCCACTGTGTCCACTGAGTGACAGAGCTGATCCAGACCAGTCAAACAGCCCGTTTATCACGTAAAACACTGATGCAGGCACGCTCCGAATGCTAATCGAAGGCAAATATCGACTCTGTGTCTTATTTTTGTTGTTTAAAATCGAGCTTTGACAGACTTCAGTCTTCGCACCTCAGGTAAACTTGCGAACCGTGTCTTCGGCGCGGCTGCACAGCTTTCAAACCCGACCTCAGTGAGATAAATTAGCTGCTTTCCTTTAATATTCCGTTTCATCTTTTTTTTTTCTCCCCCCACCTTGGTGAGGTTTGATGGCGAGATACTCCCAAACAAGACTCCTCTCTTTTGAAGGGTGGCGCTCAGATTGGAAACCTGAGGTGATCTCACGCACAGCTGTTATAAAACCCCCTCAGAAACTTGGAATAGCACAAATAAATGATGAGCCAATAAGCAGTTGGCTCCTTGGGGTGTTTGGAGAGTTGACACGAGGATGAAAAGACGTCATGACGGTAAATATCAAGTTCTTAGAGGCAAGTGGAGGGGCTGCGAGCGACACGTTGGGGTGGGACAGGGGTCTTTCATAGAGAGGTGGCTCCAGCCCACCAGTCGCCCCCCCCCCTCCCTGAATCCGCCCATGTATGAGCCAGAAGCCTCGGCGTTCTTCACAGATCGCCCGTAATCTGCCGTCTGTCGGGGCTGTGGTGGAACAGGAGGGTCCACGGGGCGGTGGAAGCGCAGCAGCGGCGGGCGGCTTTGGGCAGTCGGGAAACCGCGAGGATCGGCGGGGAAAGGAACGCAGCGTCGGAGCGCAACGCAGAGCAGCGCGGCGCGGCGCGCTCACCGGAGGGACGCGCTGATTGACAGTCGGAGGCACGGAGCGCCCCGTGCGGCTCGCCAGCGGAGCACGCTAATCTCCCCGCAGCCGCCTCGTCACACGGCGTCTCTGAGACACAGCAGCCAGATCAGAACCGAGGAGGCTCCATCCGTCCCGCGGGCTCCGCTCGGGAGCTTTCAAGTGATTAAACTCGTGGTGGGAGGAAAAAAAAGAGAGGAGGACGCGGCGGCTTCATCCTGCGTTGACGCGTTTTGCGATAAGTGGACTCAGCTGTGGTCACACTGGCTTTTCCTCCAACTGTGGACGGACAGAAGGTCGGATTGCAATTCGCAATCTGAGTCAAAGAAGATTTGCTCGGGTTGGGGTGTTTTTTTTCGCCCCTCCGTCCTGGAAACGAACTGCGCCGCTGCTCGGAGGATATTTCGGGGGTTATTTTCTCTCCGCCTTTGGTAAAAAACGCAGTCTGGCTGTGACGCGTTCGTGAATCAAGTTCCTAAAGCCTGGAGCTCGTCGGAAAAGTCCTGCTTCGCACCTTTTTCAGTCGGAATAACCGAAAGGAAATTAACAAACTCGGAAGGAATCTAAGTTCCTTTTTGGTGGGCGCGTAATTTCTGGCTGGCGAGCCGCAGAAAGAGTTTCACCTCATTCCGCTCTTTCTCGCGTCCAGCACCCCATTTTTCTTGCCATGGAGTAGGCTGAATCACAGGTAAAAGACTTGAGGGGGGGCAAAAGAAAGAGTGGTCTTTTTTTTTTTCCTATGTCGCCTGGAACAAACGGGCGGGTCGGATGCGCAGATTCTTCGTAGGATGGTAAATGACCGATGGGGAACCATGAACAGCTCTTCTGAACTCGAAGATGGAACTCGGCATAAAAACCAGGTATGTTCGCGCCAGCCGCAGTTCTCCTTGTCGGCGGTGTGATGGAGGAGGAGGAGGAGGAGGAGGAGGTGGAGGAAGAGGAGGAGAGGAGGAGGAGGAGGAGTGGTGCATCTGCTTGGTGCAGTGTTATACCACGTTGAATTTGGTGATGTGCCTCTCGGGCGAATCACTGCACTGTAGAGACAGTAGCTTGCAGATGAGCCCCCCTTTCCCTTTACCCGTCCCCTCCTACCCCCCCCCCCCTCCACTCCCCCCCCTCCCCTCCTCCCCCGGAGCTTTGGCACTTCTGTTCCTGTCATACTGGCGAAACCCGCCCGCACATCACACCCTCCCCGTGGCTACTTTAGTGTCAGCCACCTTCCGTGTGAAACACGTTAATTGAGGACATTTGTGAATTATGGAGGAAAAGGAAGAAAAGAGAGAAAAGGGAGAAAGAGAGAAAGGAGAAAGAAAGAGAGAAATCTCTGCGGGAGATGATTGTTTGCGCCTCCTCGGCTGCGTCCTCAGCAGATCAGCGCGGCTGGTTTTTCCTCCTCCATCTCAGCGGAGACTGGAGGCGACTCGGATGTCTGGAGATCGTGTTGTTGGAGTGCCCAAAGTTGGCGCGCACACACACACACACACACACACACACACACACACACACACACACACACACACACACACACACACACACA
>JASSRZ010000083.1:13533053-13554028 GCA_032164315.1 Malacoctenus gilli | reverse complement strand
CCAGGAAGAAAGTCACTCTGCAGCCCCACAAGGAGCCCTTTGTGTGTATTGTTGGGACTTTGCGATTGGACCGAGGAGGGCCACAACCGAGGCCTGTGCAATTTAATCCGCCGACTTTAGATCGGAGGTGTTCTGCGTCGACATACCGACACTATACTCGCCGTTTTCGGGAACTCGTATAGGTCCCTCCTGGGGTGTCCTATACGCCCCCCCACCCCTCCCGGATGCGGTGGGCAGACACAAGTTTCATTTGATCTTCCCAAAGACGGAGGGTAAACAAAGTTGATAGGACGGCTTCCTGCATAGCACAATTGATTTTCCTCACATTAAAGGAGCTATAAAGCCCCGTCGTAAAGCAGACCATTAGCTGTCTGTTAGTGTGCTTGGCTGTGCTTGTGCAGCCAATTTACATATTAATGCGCTCGCTCTCGCCCGCACATGCAAAGAGAAAATAAACACGTACACGCATGCATCAGCCCACGTACTCGCGGAGAGAAAGCGCTCTCTGTCGTAGACGCACACCGGGAAGAAAAAAAAGCACATACGGAGATCAATTGCCGATTCGTTCGTAGGAAGATATGAGGGAGCGGGGCCTTTATGATCAGGCATAGGTGGGCCGTTTGGCTTTTTACTTTCCCGTTCCTCTGACCTGTGTGGAAAAATAGAGCTCAGTCCTAAAGGGCCATCACAGAAACCTCTAATAGTCCAGTTAATGGGGACCCTGTTACCGGTAGAGTTCTCGCTCTCTCCTCTAAGAGGATTCTGCACCCTCTTTCATTTATTTCCATCCTCCCGGCTCTCCGAGTCACTTGTTTTTCCTCTTGCGGGGCTCTACATTGTGTTTTATCGTTTGTTTTGCTTCCCGCCTCGCAAGCGCGAAGGCAGAAACTCTTGTCTTTGACAGGGTCTCCCCCAGACATGTCTCAACCTGCCGTCGTCCTCCGCAGTACACTGCTGCTACTCTGGTGTTTGGACAGACATTGTCTCTCGCTCTCTCTCGCTTGTGGAAAAGTTTGACTTTCAATCAGGCCGACAGTTGAAGGGATCTGCGTTCTGTTCCCTCATAAATCATTCAAAACTACATTTTGACAGATGGCAGCGTGGTTATATCACTTAGCGCCGAGCATTTCGACTGGCTTTCAAAATATCCCCAATGATGGATGAAAGTCATTTCTGTTTGAATGCAGCAGGTGTGTGTTTTTTTTTGCCGGAGTTGTGATCCTGATCCGCCTTTCTCTTCTCTTTCCTCCCCTCTCCGCAGAGGATGAGCTGCAGCTACCTGCTCTGCACCATCCTGCTCTTCGTGGCCGTGCTTCTGGCCGTCACGGTGACCGGCACCATCCTTTTCATGAACCACTACCAGGCCCCGCCCATGTCCGACGGCCTCCCCCACATCTCCACCAACCAGGATGAGGCCAACGCCCTGGTCACGGTGGAGAGGGGCGACGGCTCGCGCATCAACATCTTCATCGACCCCAACTGTCCCGACTACAACAGTAACTTTTTGCGCCTGGAGGGCGTGCAGACGTCGCTGCTGCACTCGCTGACCGACCACGACTCCGACCTGAAGTCGGTGAAGGGCCAGGACCGGGCTCTGCTCGTCAGCCTGGCCGAGGAGGTGGCCAAGCTGTCGGCCCACTCCGAGCAGCTGAAAATGGACTTTGAGTCCCTCCGCAGGGGGCAGGGCAGCCTGGGGCAGGACCTGACCACGCTACAGACGGAACAGGGACGCCTGATACAGGTGAGGCGCAAACCCACGCTCAAATAAACGACCTGTGACACGTCGAAAGTACTCATACAACCACAGAATACTTTCTCGGGGTATCTGTGCTTTAACGAATGCATTCCAAAACATTCGGATGTCTCCAACATTGTGTCCACATTTTTGATAAGGACGTACTTGTCCAAATGGTTGCTAATATTTTCCCATTAATTACTGGGTGTGTGTTTTTGTGGTGCAGTTTATTGATTATTATCGCGCTCGTCACAGAAGCCGGCGGCTGGTAATGAAGTGCACACGACTGTCTGGAATATTAAGCGTTTTCGCTCACTTCTGCTGACTTTCTGTCCTCTCCACCAACGAAAAGGAGGAATATTGTTCCTTTTTTCAGTGGCTTCTTCTTCTTCTTCTGCTGCAGCTGCTGCTGCTGATAAATTAAGCAGAAACAGCCCGGCTGACCCCCGGCTCACCAGCGAAGACGCGACTTTAAGCACCTTACAGGAGTGCACAGGGACTGGATTGTTGAACCGGATGTCAATACCTATCGATTCTGAACCCACTCTCAGATGTGTCACAGCTCAGTGAACTTGGAGATTTTTTCTGCTGATGTGACCTCGTTTCTTCCGTTTCCTGACTTTAGGATAAAAAAAACTCCAGGAAAATACATCCTTTAATCAAACACCAACTTGCCTGCATCCGTTCCTTTTTTCCTTCGCTGAAACGGGCCCGGTAACCGCTAAATTAACGCGTAAATAGGGCTTGCGTTCCACTGAGTATAACTTGCTCAGTGTAGTGTTTGAAGATGAGGTCACGGGGGAAGAGATGCCCATCATCATTCTGGAAACAGAACAACTTGCCCATTAAATCAGCGAGATAACCTAATGTTTCCCTGGATGTGTAAGTCGGCCTCTGCATTGGCTGAAAACATAATTAGACCCCCTTTAGTTTCGCACTGTCCACATTGATTTATTGATGATACATTTCCTAAATGTGCGTGGAAAATCTTCACACTACATGCTCTTTTAATTTTGGCCCATCAGCATCAGCAGCTCCATTCCGCAGTAAATAGATTTCATAGCTGCCAGCCATACGACTCAAACAACTGAATGCATCTCTTTTGCCTCCGCCGGTCTCTCCTTTAAGCCAGACCTCGGTGGCTCACGGTTCAACATCGTTCAGAAATCACTCCAAGGTGCCTGGACGGATCTGCTGAGGGGGGCTGTTTGTTTTTTGCGCAGCGGAAGCCGCGAGAGGTCCATTCCCCGCGCTGCCGTTAAAACGCGGTGTAGGTGGCACAGTGCAGTGGGCACCGGGGCTAAGTGGAGGTGGTACTCGCGGCTCGGATACTCCAGGTGATTGATTTCCTCTTCGGAGGCGAGGCGTTCGCCGCGCACATCCGCTGTTTCTGCTCGACGCCCCGGTGTGACTGCGCGATCTATGGGCCACCTGTGGCCAGGACTTCTGATTTATATGATGACACAGAGCTGACTGTGCCGCTGTTACTAATGGCTCTGTGTGCACCGCCGCGGCCCCCTGACGAACAGCTTCGGCCCGCGACGGGTGGGGGCCGGGGAGGGGGAGAAGGCTCTTGACATTCCCCCGAGGTGATGTGCGGGGGGATCTGATTGCAGCAGGTTCAGGACCAATCTGTTTTCATTATTACAAACCAACACATTCATTTTTCAAAGTGAGCGCTCGCAAGTCCCAAATAGTACGGCGCGCCGGCGCCCACATATTTGCATTGGAATAAATCACCCTGATGGGAGAAACTGCTTAAATACGGGGATTAGGCAATACGTTTAAATGATGAGTCAAGGTGGAGCCTGTTACTCTCTGTCAGGAAGTACCATTAACTTTTGTTCTCTGTACTTTTTGTGCCTGATGGTATTTTTGACTTTCATATATCAGTCTTTTTTGCTCATCACTATCCCACAATGAAACCCGATTAAATGTAATCAAATGTCTGGTAATAATCTAGCAGAGTTTGAGTTATTGTTTAGTTTTTGCTGTTTTTTTTGTTTTTTTTTAACTATGTGACATTTTCCCCTGAAAAAATGAAAGGGACCCCATTACAGAACCATGAGGGACTAAGTCAATCCATCGTCTTGCCAAATTCTGCAAATCCCAGGTAAACCAGTGGGATGACGCTTCCAGTCAAACTGCGTCTCCAGTCCCTTTGCAGGAATCTTAGGATCTTACGAAGTCAGTCGTTGTTGCAGGCCGTAGCTCCCAGGTTTCACTCCCCATCAATCTTTCTCAGCATTAACTTCAGACCTGTCAGTGGTATGAATTGCATTAAAAGTTCCCCACATATTTCAGGCTCCAGCGGACGCAGCCGTCTGCATACGCAATCATGACTTGTAATCATACGACACTTTTGTACGGAAGGGGGCCCAAAAACGGGCTCGTTTCTCAAGAGCAGAAGTGAAACTCGCAAACGTTTTGTTCACTTCTGCAACACGTCTGACTGCAAAAAGACCGCAAGGACAAAAAAAAAAAAAAAGAAAAAGCTGCAAGAGAGAGCACGACTTACTGATTTTCCTTGAACTGCAGGTCACAGTTTAAACTGAATTATGTGCTTGTGGAATATTAATGTTTTTGACAAGTGACATCCACAACCTCTGCTAAGGATCTCGGGGCGAACTGCTGCTACTGTAGAATAGAAAAACCGTATTGCCTCAAGATGTTAATTCAGGTCGTTGCAAGTCCTTCGAGTGTTTGTGGAAGTAAATTTATGCTCGTTGCGGTGGTCCGGCTCAGGAAAGCGATACAAACAACGACAAACCCTCTGTGAGCGCGGATAAGAATAAAAGTCACACAAAACCTAATTCAATTAAACAAACGAGTAACTTCAAAGATACAGCTTTCCAGTTCAAAGGAAGAGGAAACATTAACATGTTTGAGTGTCCAAACAACTTCTTCCGAGAACAAGGGAATGTAAATACGCTGTCGTAAACAGATATCATCTTTTTAACACAAGGGTATTAGCCATTTCCAAGGTACATTATCCACTAATTACAGGGGGAAAAAACACCACAAAACTCCGAAACGCTCCTGACTATTTAGCGCTTTGAAGTATCTAAAAATGACTTTTTGGTTAAATACTTTCCCAATAAAACAACAGAGCAGCGGTGGCGTGAAGGTAAAAAGCAATCTAAGGACGAGAAGGTTCGTAGTGAAAGGCCTGACGTCGGGCTCTTGAGCAAGACCCCGGCGCCATGTGGTTAAGGTAAGCTATGAATAGGACGGTTAAATACAGAGAAACAATGAATCAACGCTTATGTCAGGCGTGTGAAACTTAAGGCTCATGGGTCAAACTGTAAAATTAGGGCTCCCATCCAGCCGTATGATCCTAGAATTGCCTGGTTTTGGTGTCGAAACCACAAAAAAGGCAATTTACTGCAGTTTTGCAATAAAATGAAGTAGCTCGCATTCCAAATATGTCCACCAGATGGCAGTAATTCCTCCAGAACTGGAGCACTTAAAGTTAGCTACGCTTTTCGAGACTCAGTAGCATCAAAGACGAAGCTAATGTGCAGCTTTTGGTTCATAGTAGTGCGAAGGAAAAATGTAGTTTTGTATTTTTGGTATTTTCAAGAACAAATTCGAAGTTGGCACCATGTAAAGTTTGCTGTATTTTCCTCATTTTAGAGTAACATAAATGGCATGTTTAATGGCTTTGCTCTATGAGGAAGATGAGGCAAGATGTGGAGAAATTCAGCATAGCGCCTCTTGATGTATGTGTGTGGGAACAATCACTCAGGCGAGACAAAGAGCCGATATAGCAGAGAAACATTAAAGCGCCATTAGCCCTCTTTATTCCATTAATAACGTTTTAATTGCACAGCTGGACTCTTTGGGCTCCACCCCGACACAAAGCCACACATGGGCGAAATCAAAGACGGTCTGCGAGCGCGCTATGCATCAGACGTGCAGTGAAAAGCATTCCCTTATGCATGAAGGTTGTGTCCATCATGGCGGTGATGTTTTATTCATCGTTGCTCTGCTTCAGAGGCACCCCGTATGTCGGGGATCTCCCGCCTGTTTAATCAAATGGATACAGTAAGCAAGACAGAGGTCAACCGAACATTCGTGCGCAGTAAATCAAGTCAAACCTTTATTGATAATCGATTCCAACACAGTTGACTTGTCATTGTGTAACACGCGGCTGCGTGGACGGGAAAGATGTGAAGTCTCTGTTTTGCGAAGCGAGAAAGATTATATTACCTTGGCATAAATGCCAGCTGTCACAGTTCAAGCAAACAATATTGAATAAATTTCTTTACTGTGATTGTTGGAGGAAGATGTTTGTTAAGCCCACTTGCGCTGCCGTCGGCTGCTAACTGCTTTTAGTTTGAACAAACGTGTCCTTGGATCGTCTTTTCAGATTTTCAGTTCTCTGATTTAATGCCTGAAAAGTGAAGATACTTTAGAGATGGGTGGAAAAAAAATTGTTAAAATGACAAATTGCAGAGATTTTCACCAATAAAATATCGACAAAGTAAATGTCGGATATATTTCTCAGCTCTTACAGTCACAAAGTTGATATAAAGTGACACTTTCTCAGCAGGCATCACTAGGAAACACCCATCTAGAGACAAGTTCCGATATGCCTCCTTAAGTTGGCAGGTGTGTTCTCCAATCCCTCCACTAGGAGGCAGTCTCATCAATTTATGCCATCAACAGGTCAACAAAAAACCTGCTACTATGCACAATTATACTGGTGCTCCTCTTCAGCTTCTACAAGCCACACTGCCCCCACAGGTTCCTGTTGGTACTGCGATTTAACCTGTGAGCTTGCAAGTGACAGACGAATGGCCCCAAGTGTGTCTTGTATCTAACCTTGACAATGGGGGGGAAAAAAGCAGTACAGGAATGGAATAGAGTTTAAGAGTTCACGACTCCCATCCAGTTAACACGGTGTGTTTACCTGTCCATTCAAAGAAGCCATAAACATCCTTTAACCATTTCAAATGTACTACGTATTTCTCTTTTGAATCCAAGTAATTGAAAAGTACGAACGTGTTTGAAGGCTTAAATTAATTACAACTTCCAAGGACGACAAATGGGTAAAAAAAAAAAAAAAAAAAAAAGGCTGAGTTTTCAGGCTCCAGTTGACTTGAGAGCCGCTGTCTGTGATGTCGAGACGTCGTATTAGGTCGCTGGAGACCGGGCGACGTTCCACACGTGCCCTTTTGCAGCGTCGCAGCCACTCTCTGCTCCGTGACTCGGCCCCACAGGGATCACGTCTCTCCTCGCCGAGAGTTCGGACTCAGGCCAACCAACAGAAAAAAAAGAAGAAAAAAAACCCCGTAAAGCTTCAGCTCGGCTGCGTGCTCCGCTGAATAATTTGATCACGGCCAGTGCAGTTAAAGTTACAAAATAAACCACAGTTGCCACACAAGGACCTGACTTTTTAAGTGCGAGTGCACTGCACATCAAGTGAGTGGATTTCTGCAGAGCCTCTCGGAAAATTTGAGCCTCATCTCCAGCGCGAGTCTGAAGAAAAAGCACCCGGATCCGACTGCATTCAGGCCATGACTCACGCAAACAAGGCTCCTCGCGGTAATGGCTGTGGAGTAACTGATTCTGTAAGCCAATGCAAAGGCTTCCTAATGAGAGCTAATTACGCCATCATCCTAATTGATGTGTCAGTCAAGGCTTAGCGTTTAAGGCTGCAGACACTCCTCTGCCTCTGTATCAGCCCTTTTAACACACAAACACAAACAAACACACAGTAATCACTTCATACATTACGACTCCGGAAATCATGTCGGAATTACGCCGACATGAAAAAACGGGGCGTCGCTCGGAGAGGGGAAACTTATGTTTTCCGATAACGCTAAACGGCATTTTTAATTGAGGCTCGAACAGCCTCTCGTACGCGCGTGAGATGCGAAAGCACAGTGGGCCGTCGCTGTAATGTATGCGTCCATATGCGAGTGGTTTGCTTGGCACCTGCATGGGGCCATTACATAAAGGCGTCCTGTCGTGTGTGTGTGAGTTAAATGATCAGTGCCAATGTAAAAATTTTGTCAGTGGAGCTTCGCCGTGGCTTTGAGGTTTGCGACATAGTTACCGAAGCCAGATTACAGCCACCGGGGTTCCTGTCTAATGCAGTTTTAACACCTGAAAATAGCTGCAGAAGTATTGCAGATATATACGCGCATGCGGGGGCTCAACACCTGGTCGGGCTTCGGCAGTGGCCAACTAGGGCAGTATGTGGAAATGACCTTTGTGTAATGAACAGCACATTAAGGGCCGCGGGAAAGGAAGTGACCATGGGCGCACCGGAGAGGTTACCGTGCTCTCCGCTGGCGCGAACACACACATTCATCAACAGCCTTCCCACTGGGCTTTTTGTGTTTTCATGGCATTCACGGAAGTGCATTACGGAAAAGGAGAGTGGGGGGGCTGCCGTGCGGTGTCTCTGCAGCACGGGGGCAATCTCTGCACCTCTGCGTCTCCAGAGGTCCCTGAAGGGCTACGCTGGAGCTGCGCTTGTATTATACTGTAGCTCCTAGTCCATTAGCAGGGATTTCTGTATAATTTATATAAGTGCCAGTTTTTCCAAATTATAGCAACATTTTCAGAAAGGTTCTCCCACCTTAGGGAGACTCTCTGGTTTCCATTTCAACGTATAAAACCTTCCAACCTATATATTCTTTCCGGGCACATTAGGAACACGTGGTGGTGGTGAAGCTGCTGCCTTCACTAGATGTGAAAGTACCCACAACTCTTTCGTCTCGAGATGCTGATAATTCATCCACTCCAAATTGTGCATTTCAAGGAAAAAACACACACAAAAAAGACAACTTCCAAAATATTTTGCCAGCCTACGAAACCGGCTTTTATTTTGAAGGTTCCTGCTTTTTTATGTGGGTAAGATTGAGTGTTTGGCTTCGCTGTAATCAAACGTTGAAGAGGGCTTCAATCGCCTGTTTTTGGGAGGCAATTTAAGTGGCTCAAGGACACCAAAAAGCTTGGAAGTCACGGAACGGAGTGAGAAAAACAAACCCTGTAACATGGATTCTGTAAAAATAGATGATGTGAAAAGTGACATTGGAGAAAATAAGGAACCAGAAAGATCTGGTTTATGTAGTCGCATCCAGTCGTAACGCTGTTGTTGCCCTAAAAGATACACTCACCAGAACACAGTTTCTTCCTTTCAGCCTCTGTTCTTTATTGTTCTATAGACTCACTTGTTCTCTTCCTTTTCCCCCTAATAATCTTCATTGTTTTATTACCTTTATATGTAGATAACAGCAAAATTCCCGTGCCCCTTCCAAATGTAATTCAGTGTGTGCATAAATTCCTGCAAATGTAACATTTTATTTGGCATGGCTCTACACTATAATGTGAATAAATTCAATAGCTATAGAGCAGAATAAGTTCCGGCTAATAAGGAGTATTAGGGCTGATATTATGTGAATTTAATGGATATCAGAGTCACACTTCAATTTTACAGTCCAGTTCTACGAGGTTATACTGATCGGACGAACATAAGCGAAGTGACGTCGAGTGTGCGCGCTTTGTGTTTATTCAAGCGATGAAAAATGGATGCAAAGGAAAAGATGGCGGTGGTCGTTCTCTCACAACTCTGTGTGTGTTTGTGTTGCAGCTGCTGTCAGACAGCCAGATCAACATGGTGAAGGTGGTGAACTCGGTCAGCGACGCCCTCAACGCCATGCAGAAGGAGAACGTGGGGCTGAAGGCGCGCGTCAAGGCCGACCTGCAGAGGGCGCCGGTCAGAGGGGCTCGATTCAAGGGCTGCGCCAACGGTGAGACGCCGGAACGCGCCCGCCCGTACCTGTCGAGCGTGATCGCTGTCTTTCCTCCTGGATTTTGTCAAATCCGTCTGTGTATCTGTGTGTGTGTGTTTGCAATTTATACATCATTGTCTCCCCTTCCTGGGTGACCTTTCGCCATCCTGCTCCGCTCCGTGTCATGATCTCCCCCCGTTATTCCAACCCCTCCGTTCTGTAAAATTAGATTTCAGTGTGGTCTGTCTGTCATCCATCCCACCACATATTCATTCCAGCCAGCCTCTCCTGGCAATATCAGTATGTTTCTGCAGGCTACAGCTCGTCCACATTATCCAGTGGCCTTGGTGGAGCTGTGCCCCCCCGTTCCCCTTCCTTCTTCTTCTTCTCCTCTGCACATGAGGGATGACTCGCATGTCCACCGTGCACGATGTTGTTGAGAGGCAGAGAAGGGCCTCGGGCGCCGTCCCATTGGAAGGCTTTTAAGCAGGCGCTGTATACCCCATGGCACCCCCCCCCCCCATCGGATTGGCGTTGCAGGGGAAGCCGAGGAGACGAGTGAAAGCTGCTCTTGTTTAACATAACACATACAATAAGGCAGTGTGATTTTTTTGTGTGTGTGTGAGTGAGAGGCCTGACCTGGGAATCCAGCAGCTGCTTCATAAATCTGTGAACACATGGGATGTATAACAAATGTGACGTGTGTGTGTGTGTGTGTGTCTGTGTCTGTGTGTCTGTGTGTTTGTGTGTCTGTGTCTGTGTGTCTGTGTGTGTGACATTTCTCTGGTTTGACATTACATTGGTTGCACCTTAATCATTGGATGTTATTATTTTATTCCCTATCGATTGGATATTTCTTTTAACAATGTCAATTTGACTGCTATTATTGACTTTAATTATTCATCTGCTTATTGATTTATTGTGTTTTTCATGCATGTGGGAGGGCTACAAATGGACTGCGTATTTACCATTTGGGATAGAGAAAATCTGAAGGTTATTTCTTCATTTCGAAATACAATAAAATGGTAATTTAAAAAAATAGTAGTATTAATTACTTTTCTAAAAAATGCAATATTCAAACTTTGGCCAAAAATAGATGGGTAAATAATTTTAAAGATAAACAAAATATTCATAGAAAAAACTGAAAAAGGAAAAAAATGGAGAAAGAATTACGCAGTGGAATTCATTCTATTGGGTTAAATCCATTGAGATCCAGTGTAGCAGCTCTTCATACTTCACATATGTATTGTTTTATTTCTTTTTGAGATTTTCCGACGGGTTGAATCCGACCAAATCGTTCAGGTTTAAAGGCTGCATTCAGCTGTTGAGCTGAGCCACGTTTCCGAGTGAGATATTGTTCAATTAAAAGCTTTTTGTGATGGTCTCAAACAAAACGGAGCATTGTTACCGTTGTAAAAAGCGGGATTTACGGCGGAGCTGTTGTACTGGAACATATTAGTTTGTACAAGTGTTCCCAATGAAATGGCTGGAGGGAGACGGAGGTTTGGAGGACGGCGGTGAAAGCGCTGTCCGTGGTGCTGAACCTTCACAGTGCTGAAGGCCTGTTGTTCCCGGCGTTCCTGCTTCACGGCGCCTTTGAGAATACGCTTTCTTTACCCAGGTTTTTCTGAAGCAATCAGTAAACACTTACTTGCAACAAGGCAGAAATTCAAGTGGTGATAAATTATGAAGCAGTTAACGTTGGATTTTTTTCCCCTTCAGATCTTCGCAGGGTTGTTATCTCACAGTAGGTGTTGAAGCTCAGTTGCGGGAGCGCTTTTCTTCGAGCTTTGTTTTGAGTCATTGCTTCATAGCAATATATTAACCTTGTGGGGGTCCAAGGACATTTTCTCAATTTCACATAATTTGCCGAATTTGTTGGTCTGTGCCGACAGCGACAAAGTTAAAAAGACAGAAAAAATAAACCCTGGCCAATTATTGCAGACACATTTTTCTGGGTAACAAAATCAGACTAAAAGGGAATAAACATCAAGTTTCTGAGAGGAGTGTTTCTTCTTAATGCCGTAGTTTTGCGTGTGTTTAAATTGAACATGAATTCATCTCACTAATTCATGGGCTCTTGCGTTCGGTTTAGGTTCAACACGTTTAAACCGGCGCGCAAAATTGAAGTAATGATCGCAGCCAGGATCCGTTTGCTGCTCGTTGTCATTAGCTGGGTACACAAACTTCCTTGAAAACTTCTGCTGAGTTCATTCAAATGTCTGTCAGACGTTCCAGTTCATTAATATTTCCAACATGAGCAACGCGGCTCTTTTATTTTGTGGTGTGTGTGTGTCTGTGTGTGCTTGTGATTCCCCTGTGCGGTTATTTAAACTCCTGCTAAAAAAAAATACCATTTGAATAGTTGAATTTGGTGCTGAAGTTTGGAACAAAATCAAAATGTACATAAATTATTGAGAAAAAAACAAAATTTTGGGGGGCGACGGGGGCTCATTGAAATCTGCAGGCTTCTTTCATTAGAAATCACACTGCACAGTGGAATTGGTGGCGTGCTGATGGCTTTAGTTTATCGTGTTTGTGACACTGATTTGATAGAATGCGGAAAAAGCAATTTTATCCTTGTTTGCTTTACTTGCCATTTATTTTCAGTGCTGTAAAGAATTCTGGCTGCGAGTGGTGAAGGAGGAGAGCCCGCAGGAACAGAGGCGCTTCATCGGACCACAATCAACATTTGTTTTAGAGGAATGAACTCCTCTGTGGAGTTGACTTTGAAAAACAAAACTCAAGGCCCTTCCTGTCGTGTTCTCGAGAATAGTTTTACCCCTATAAATTCAATAAATTCATTTCTTTTAGGCGCGGCGAAGAATTCCTCGCTGTTTATGTTACCAGTGAAGGAGGAGAGCCTGCAGACAGAAAAGGAAGCGGTTCACTGCAACCGAATCAACATTTGTTTGCAACAATCACGTCCTCGGCGGAGAGGATTCTGCCAAAAAAAATTCAAGGCCTTTCCCCGGACTCGCGGTTTGAAGTATATTTCCAGAGTAGAAGAAGTTTTTTAACCGCACTTGCCCCGCAGCCGAAGTACCTCACAGGATAAGTCATTATCGCCTCCTCAGATACACAAAACGAAGTGCGCAACAGCACAAGTCCTCTTTACTTCCAGACTTCCTCCTCCGCTTGGCACCTTTTGTATCCTTTGCCTTTTATATGGACCCCGGACATCGATAATTAAAATAAATCTACAGGAATATGTTTCCCAGTTAGAGCGTAATAACCATTTTTTGCAATTAGAACAGTGCCGAGCCCACGGGGAAACGCTCCTTGTTATTTGATTTATAATTTATCTGCACTTGAAATTCTGGTACGTTTCAAGTAAATAGTCGCACGGTGCCTGACGGTGACTTGTTTTAATCATGGGTGTCCTGAAGCTGTGTGATCGCAAGGCGACGCGAACTCTGGAGTTTCCAGACTAATTGAGCGCCGCGCTGAAGGCTTCAGCATCAGGGTTCAGCATCACGGTCGCAGGTTGTTTGCGTCTTTCCAGATTACGACTGCGGAAAGGACCCGTGAAGGCACCGTTGCAGAGAGTCTTTCCATGGCTTCAATTTCTGCTTCTTTGGGAATTTACAGAAATAAATAAACTAATCTATAGGAAGTGTTTACTCGCTCTTTCTGTTTGTGTCCGAACACAAAATCTCATTGCATTTTAGCAACACTTTCAGATATGTTCGTTTTGAAGCAATAGATTCAACCTAAGGAGTTTTTAGCTTTTGTGTCTTTGCAGAATTGTTTGATGATGACTTGAATTCATCCTCGCAAACCTCTAGAGAAACTGATTTCAGAGCAGCTTTATATGCAATGCACAGACATCACAGCAGCAGCTGCATACCTCCATCTTTCTTTCCCTTTTCTTTTTGCAGAAACAGACACATAGTTGCACTCAAATTCATGAAGTCACAAAGGCGCAGGCAGAACAGGCAAGTTTCTCACCTAAAGGACGCATTGAAACCCAGGCGAGGGCGCTAAGCACCATGCAGCCTTCTCTGGAAACCATCCCAGTTGGTACTGGAGGCACTGGTAGAGTTGGGCAGAGTCCAACAGTCCTTGAACCAGTCTGACTGAGAACTGTGAAGTGCTGGCGTAACTTCAGCTGCTTCAGTGATTGAAATTTCGCAAATTTAATAAATACTTAGTGGGACTTTTTTTTTTCTTCTTCTTCTTCTTCTTCATACATCGTCCCTTTTTGAAAAGCTGTCATCCATCCACTCCAAGTGTAGCAGCAAGATAATTTTGAGCAGCGCGGCCGTCACCAGGAAGTGCTCTCATCTCCATCAAGCCCCTGCAGAGATTTCTAAGAAAACTCAAAAGCACAAGCTGAAAAAAGGAAACCGTTTTTTGTGTGGAAAGGATTAGTACAGTGTATTTTATCTGTTTTTTTTTCCCTCGTGCCCTCTGACAAGCTGACTGTGGAAGTGACTTATACTCAGTCCCAGAAATTGCCTCTATTTTTGAACACAATCAGCTTCTTTTTTAGGGCTGCGGCTCGGCGCTCCGGAGGCCCGGAGTGCTGCTTTGCTCCCGTCCTCACGGCGAATATAATCAGCAGCACCCCCTCGGATCGCACAGAGACGCGTACGGCTCGGGGGGGGGGTCACGTGACTCCTCCCGAGAACGACTCCTGCCCGGAGGGTGATGCTGGGCACAAACCCGATCCGTAGTTACCTGCGACTCCCCCCCTCCCTTCCCCCCTCCGTCTCCGATCGATTCTGCTCCCAGCTCATCAAAAGCGAGTCCTGATCTGACCCGGACACAAAATACGGGCTTGCTGCCGTTTTTCTGGGAAGTGAGCGCGAAAAAGCCGGGAGAACGGGATATTTCTGTGCACTCAATTTGCGAGAGCTAAGAAAAAACCCAACGAAAATAAAACTCTTACTTGCAGAATGCATCCCATTATGGTTGCAGTGGACTATTTTTATTGTTTGTATTTTTTCTCCTTCGTGTTGGCGAAACGAGAGTTTGTTTTTTTCTCCCCCCCCCTTTTTTTTTTTTACATACAGACTTGTTTATGTTTTTATGAGGTTTGTTTTTTTTTTTTATAGACTTCGGTCTCTCTGCTGCCATTTGTTTTATGGCCCCTTTTTTAATGTAGGCTAAGAGAAGCACATGTGGATGATTATTGCCAAACTCGCCCTCATTTGGTTTGTTGAGTCCATATATATTTATGTATGTGCTTTTATTCTGCACTTGGCTGTGCCCTCAGCGATTGAAAATTGACAAAACGTGACACATTAATGGTTATGTTGAGCTGTGTGTGTTCACAAATGCATCTATGTCATTTACAAAGACAGGATACACGAGATGTGTGCTGACACAAGCTTGTCAAAGCGTCCTATTTGCTGACACGTGTCCGTTTTGTCGTTCGATCCTAAATCTGACTCGGAGTCAGTGTTCGGGTCACTCGAAGGCACCGACAGATCCATTGCGTACACACGCGAAGCGATCGTCACGTTTGTTCGCAGCTTTGCGCATACATGTGTAAGTACAAGGCACTTAGACGCAATCCGCGAACACACCCGTGAACGCCTTTGACTGGCTGTCTCTCCCACTGTGCCTGGGAATATTTGAAGAATTCATCTCTGTACTGTTTGCTTTGGATTCCCAAAAGAGCATATTAGATGTTCAAAGTTATTTGAATCCAAACCTGACAGCAGTGAAGGCCCCCCCCCCCCTTCTCAGCAGCGAGTGCAGCGGGGATTCTGAGATGGATAAAACCACCGTTGGAGCCCTACTTCTTTTTTTTTTTTTTTTTTGTTATTTCCCGGCTTGTGGACCGCTCGGCTCTGCTACACGGTTTGCTCTTCCACTTTACAAGGCAAAGTTGACTCACAGCGTCAGCAGAGGGCCTGCAGAAAAACACTCCTCAATATTTTGGGGGGGGGGGGGGGGGGGGGTGGCAACTCTCGCTCACTGTTTCTCACAATTCTCGTCATGAAATTTGATTTTAATGAAATACCATCAAAGCTTTTTTTTTTCTTCTATTTTTGTGATTCCAGGATGAAACCTGTGAGTTTTTTGGTCGTCTTTCCAAACTGAGACATAAAAGTGAGCGACGCCTACCCGTGGCAATGCTTTCATTGAATGCCAGAGTGTTCATTTCTTTTTAAATTGCTTGCAGATTTCGCTGCAAAGCGGACGAAAGCAAAAGCGGACCCGGAGCATTCAAACTATCAATGTAAGGTGGGGGGTTGGGGGGTTTGGGGGGGGGTCCTTGGAAGAAGCATTTTCTCTCCTGCAAGCCATCATTAAAACCAAAACTCTCAGAAAGCTCTTGTTATCGCAGGCCAAATTCTTAAATAATGATGATTTTTTTTCATGTCTGGTGGAACCTTGGCAACTCCCGTTTCCTGCAATGAGGAGAAGAAGTTGGGAATGTTACCATTTATGTGTGACGATGATGAAAGTGGGAGCCTATTAGACGAGGCTCACACGGAGAAGCGGCGAGAAGAAGCTCGAGGGAGAGCAAACATTTCGAATCGTGTCGGCACTTTGGGGGAAAAAAAAAACTTCTGTGGCCTTTTCAAGAACTCTCTGGGCCGGTTTTAAATTCAGGGGTTTGACCCGGTGAAGGCTGGCATGCATAATCTACGACACTGCCCTCATCACAGAGTTCTTCTTCTGCTTCCTGGGGAGTAGATTTTTGTGTCCCTTGTGTGTAATACGAGTCCCCCCGTCACAGACGGGGGGTGGGGGTGGGGGGTGTCGTCGCTGGAGTTTCGCTGTAGCTCTGTCACAGTCGCGTCTCCTCCCGGGGCCTTGAATTTCTGCCGCTGCGTCTTTATGCTGCAACACTCCAGCATATATAAATACTCACTGAAACAAACCGTCTCTATACCGTCTCCGCGTTCTGTTTTTTCTCTCCCACTACTTAGATAATCCCACGTCTTTGTTCTTTACCTCTCTGTGGCATTGCGTTCGCACTCCACCCCTGTGCCCGTCTTCACTTCAACCTACTTGCTTCCTGGCTCTTTTTGAGTCACTCTCTTGTCCCACTTTGTTCGCTGTCTCCCGTCCGTCATTTGTGTCCTCTTCCTCCCTTTCTTGTCTTTTCACATGAGGAGACGCTTACCTCGATGCCAGGGTGCCAAAAATACGGCGTGCAGGCTGTCATCGAACGACTTCCGGGTCTAATCTGACACACGAGACAACGACTGGGACTGAACTGATTTTGGAGCGCGTTCACATTAGACTAGTTTGGTCCACTTTAAATAGACCAGAGTTGGGTTGCGTTCCAATTCCTTCCTTAATCCTCAACCTTAAAACGCGCGCTCCCGCGAGGTGCAAGTGCTGTCCCAATTCTTAGGAAGTTAAGATGAGGAGCGAGTTTAACTAACGAAACGGTTGTTATGTTCCTTAAAACCGAGGAGTGTCGGGCACCTACCTTAAAAGTAAGACTTACCAAGAATGCATTGCGTTATTTACAGTTAAAATGAAATGGTGAACTACAAATGTATTTTCTTTGTTAATCGAGATATAAATATGATGATAAACATGGTATTCTCTTAGTTTAGGCCCATGTCATGGATTAGTGGCCTCATTATTGCTTAAGTTTTATTTTTATTTTACGATCTTTTGTCAATAGCGGCCCGCAGCGTTACTGCTGCTATTGTTGCTATGGCTACGGCTGCTTCTTCTCTGACTTGACAGACTCAATGCTGCTTTGGCGCATTGCTGCCCCCTACAGACTGAGGAAGTACCTGCATTTAAGGAGTGTCCCGTTTCTAGCCGTTAACACTTGGTTTTGAGGGTAAAGATTGAGGGTTAAAGATTGAGGATTAAGGAAGAGAATTGAAATGGGGCCTTTCTTCCCTGGTTTGGTTCACTTTCTTTTGGTTGGTGTGAAAGCACAGCTGAAATCAAGGTCCGGACAGTTCAATTTAAGTCTGCTTGAAAACACTTGAATTGCAAGTGAATCCTGGCGCACTTTTGTATCAGTGTGAAAAGGACTCTAGAGTGAGCGCAACATGCAATTTGTTGCTCCGTGTCCGTGTAGTCATGGCAACAAGCCGCAATCCCTCGCCATTCCCAGGTTATCACATTGATTTACGGCCAAGGGAAGAGCTGCAGTGTCTTTGTGCCTTTTTTCAGACCTCGCGTCCGGTGACAGCGCCGCGGCTGAGCAGCTGTCGTCACTGCGTGACGCCGTGCGGGCAGTTAAGAGGGGCAGCGAAGGGGTTAACCAGACCGCACCGCTCCTGCGCCCTCCCGGCGCGAGAGCATCCTTCATCAGAGCAGGGGGACATAACACCAGGACGAGAGCCAAAACGTGAACACCGGAGTGCGGCGATACCATCTGACAAGAGAGCCATGAAATCACAAGCCGGCATTTTTCTTTTGCTCTCGGAAAAAGAGAAAAAGAAGCTGTTGTCGTTTAGAGGTTCTGTCGTGCTGGGACACAGCGCGACTGACGTCGCATGTCGCTCCCGAGCTCCAATTGAGTTGGACGTCGCTGCTCTGCACTTTCCGTTGCGCTCCTGTGCTTCCCCGAAAATGATATTGTTTTTGTAAAATCAGTAATCCCCAGTTATTTTTGATTCTCCCTTCATGTTCTGTGTAACAAATCCGCCTTTGTCAACGCTCGGCTGGGCCCTCCTTCGCGTTTGCAGCCCACGTTTGGTCTCATTTATTTAACGTCTCCCTTACTTTCGCCCGTCCCCAGGCTCGCGTCCCCGTGACTGCGGTGACCTGTACGCCAGCGGCCAGCGAGAAGACGGCATCTACTCCGTGTTTCCAATCCACCACCCTGCAGGCTTCCAGGTCTACTGTGATATGACCACGGACGGAGGAGGCTGGACGGTGAGTCAGAGGGACACACACACACTCACGCACACAGTCACGCACACACACACACGCGCACACACAAAGCTTTCAAGCTGAATTTCAGCCTCTTTAAGTGAAAGCATTCACTCCGCTGCTACACTCAATTAAAATGAGAATAGCGAAATGGGAGCGAATCGAGGGACTTTTCTGCGCGCCCGCTTTTACGCCTCTGTTTTTATGTACACACAATGTCCTTAAGAATAAAAGATACTCATGTAACATGAATCCCTCTCACCCCAACATTAAGCCAGATCTGCCGTTTTACAAGAACTTTGTGTTTTCCGGCCTGTTTTCCGTCATTAAAGTCGTACCGCCTCAGGATTCTCATGCATCACGTCGGAAAAGAACTCGTCGTCTTTAATCCCACAGCGAGCCGGCGGATCTTAGGCTCGGAATGGACCTTTTCCAATGCGGTGTGCTGTTATTTTCTTGTCATTTAGCAAACAGAATAATAATTAGTCGCGTGTCAAGTGAGGCTGTCAACAGGTGGCAGTCTGAGGGAATAAAGAGAAGCGAGACAACAAAACAGCCCTGAGAGACGCGCTGGTTCATTTCTGTTGAGCAGGGAGGTAAATTGTGCAATTATAGTGAGGTGAAGATTCAAAACAAACTGTAATCTAATTTGTCTGCTTATGCTGAGATCTTTTTTTCCTTCCCTCATCGAGATGCCTCCGAGTACAGATTTGGAAAGACAAACTACGGCTTTTTTTTTGTTTTACACAAACCGATTCGTCAGCGTGCTTCAAACTCAGTGAAAGGAAATGGTTTCCATTATATCTGACAACCTCCCTGACCTGTTTACGCATCGGCTCTGTGAATCTTGCATTTCTGTCTTTATGCAATAAGGATTTTCTACGCTAAAAAGGAAAGTGTGGAAAAAGGCAAGAGTTTCTCGAAGCATATGGCGTGTGTGTGTGTGTGTGTGTGTGTGTCCCGGATCAAACACCCGTCACTTGTGTGGCCTTGCTAGAGTAAACATCTCAGTTTAAGTCAGACTGTATAGTGGGAGCGTGCGGTGTCTTTTGGGAATGAGAGACAGCGAGGTGAACAAACATTGACACGGAGCCGTTTGAAGTTATATTTGGAAGTGTGGCGTGGATGTATTTCATTGTGCGCTCGCACGGCGCAGGCAGTCACGTCGCCGCGACTTTAGGGACGCTACATCAATTCACCTCTATTTTTTGAGAATTAGAGACACGCTCGCTGGCTGAATTAAATACCGCTTTTACAGCCCCGATATACACTCTATCGCAAGAAATGTCACGTCTTTATTCTGAGGAGACTTGCTGCACCCGAAGATCTTTTTTTTGTGTTTGAGTAATTAAAACCATATTAGTCCGTAAATACCAACAACTCCAAAGGTGTTGTATATTTTCAAATTGTGAACAATTTATGGACATTTTAGAGGACAAATCTCCACCACAGTGCCTGTTATTCCGCATCGAATCTCTTGGACGCCGCAGTCTCTTAAAGGGCCGCACGCGCTCTTAAAACTTGCCAGAAAAACATCGTTTTTTCATCATTTTGGATCACTGACTGACCAAAAAACTTCAATTTTGGGTCCGTGTGGAGTTACGTTTGGGAGTCTTAGTGAAATGCGACCACTTGTGGACAAATTAAGAATGACAGTGACTTTTTTCATCTCAGGTCGTGACCTCAGTTTGACCTTTTGTTAGTTTTATGCGTTAAACGCTGTTGTAAGAAAAACTCGTTTCAATAATCTGCCTAAAAAAGATGTTTGCCCTCACAATGCCTGTAATACCAGAACACGCACACACACACATTTACCAGCACATTATTAGTTCAGGCCATTTCTTCCTCTTTGTTCTGCAGAGTGCTGCAGCTCTCCCCCGGGAGAGCCGAACAGGCCCCTAATAGAAATTTAAAGCCTCGCAACACTTAAAGAGTTTGAAATTTCCGTTACGCAAATAAATCACAGCTTTTATTTTACAGGATGTGATTCATTCCCGCGAAAAGCGTCCAGGCAGGAGCCAATTCTGGAGCCGGTCCAAAACATTTCAGGGTCTAAATTCAGAGGAATCTGTACAGTAATCTGTTAGGGGGGAGAAAAAAAAATAATTTGTTTCTTTTATGTGTTGCAAAATGGGACAAGAGGGGGAAAAAAAACCATAAATAAAATCACTCCAATTACCGTTGAAGTTTTGAGGTGTGATGCTGCCTGGTTGGCAACATTTTGATGGACATTTTAAGGCATCCTCTTTCCGAGTGCGAAAATGTGAAGAAGGTGTGAATGTACCTCAACGTACATTCAATGAGAATCTTTCTCTCGGTGCTAAAAATAAACGCAGCTTAGAGATCTTTTGGCGGCGAGAACCTGACAGATTTTTCTCATGCGATAAATCTCCAAAGAAAAGTGAGGCTGTGATTTTGTGCCGCGCGCGGCCCGTCGATACTCACAGAAGTTCCCCCTGCCAGGCGCGGCGTTCACCTAAATATAGTTCGGCGACGTGTCCCGTTTTAACGTGGTTAAACTTTGGGGCTTTGTAACTTCGCGACAAATGCATCACACGTGGGGGGGTTCAACCCGTGTCACTGTCTAATTGGCAGGCCGGCGAATTGTGTGTGTGTGTGTGTGTGTGTGTGTGTGTGTGTGTGTGTGTGTGTGTGTGTGTGTGTGTGTATGTGTGTGTGTG